>WOXC01009489.1:0-208540 GCA_011680675.1 Gymnobelideus leadbeateri
ATCTGACTGGAGAGATGTGGTATCTCAGAGTTGTTTTGATTTGCATTTCTCTAATTAATAGTGATTTAGAGCATTTCTTTATATGCTTATAGATATCTTTAATTTCTTTCTCTGAAAACTTCCTATTCATATCCTTTGACCATTTCTCAATTGGGGAATGACTTGTATTCATATAGATTTGGCTCAATTCTCTATAAAATTTAGAAATGAGTCCTTTATCAGAGACACAAGTTGTAAAAATTCTTTCCCAATTCCCCACCTCCCTCTTGATCTTGGTTACATTGGCTTTGTTTGTGCAGAAGCTTTTCAATTTAATGTAATCAAAATTATGCATTTTGCATTTTATATTGCTCTCTAATTCTTGTTTGGTCCTAAAATCTTCCCCTCTCCACAGATCTGTCAGGTAAACTATTCCTTGCTTTCCCAAATTGCTTACAGTATCATCCTTTACACCTAGATCATGCACCCATTTAGACTTGATTTTGGTATATGGTGTTAGATAGTGATCTATGCCCAGTTTCTGCCATACTGTATTCCAGTTTTCCCAGCAGTTTTTTGTCAAATAGTGCATTCTTATCCCAAAAACTGGGGTCTTTGGGTTTATCGAACAATAGATTGCTATATTCATTAACTGCTGGGTCTCCTGCACCTAATCTATTCCAGTGATCCACTACTCTACACCTCTGCCAGTACCAAGCAGTTTTGATGACTGCTGCTGTATAATACAGATGAAGATCTGGCATAGCTAGTCCACCTTCCCTAGCATTTCTTTTCATTAATTCCCTTGATATTCTAGACCTTTTGTTTTTCCAAATAAATTTTGTTATTATTTTGTCTAACTCTACAAAGTAGTTTTTTGTTAAATTGATTGGAATGGCACTAAATATATAATTTAGTTTGGGTAAAATTGTCATTTTTATTATATTAGCTCGACCCAGCCACGAGCAATTGATATTTTTTCAACTATTTAGATCTGATTTTATTTCTGTGAGAAGTGTTTTGTAGTTGTGATCATATAGATTCTGGGTTTGTTTTGGCAAGTAGATTCCCAAATATTTTATAATGTCTACAGTGACTTTAAATGGGATTTCTCTTTCTATCTCTTGCTGTTGAGTTTTATTAGAGATGTACAGGAATGCTGAGGATTTATGTGGGTTTATTTTATATCCTGCAACTTTGCCAAATTTATTTATTGTCTCAAGTAATTTTTTACTTGATTCTCTAGGATTCTCTAAGTATATCATCCTATCATCTGCAAAGAGTGAGAGCTTGGTCACTTCTTTGCCTAATTTGATTCCTTTGATTTCTTTTTCTTCTCTAATTGCTACTGCTAACGTTTCAAGTACCAGATTGAATAAGAGGGGTGATAGTGGACACCCTTGTTTCACTCCTGATCTTATTGGAAAGGCTTCTAGTTTATCCCCATTGCATATAATACTTGCTGATGGTTTTAGATAGATGCTAGCAACTATTTTAAGGAAGGCTCCATTTATTCCTATACTTTCTAGTGTTTTTAATAGGAATGGATGTTGTACTTTGTCAAAAGCCTTTTCTGCATCTATTGAGATGATCATGTGGTTTTTGCTAGTTTTGTTGTTGATATGCTCAATTATATTGATGGTTTTCCTAATATTAAACCATCCTTGCATTCCTGGAATGAATCCTACCTGATCAGGGTGTATTATTTTTGTGATAAGTTGTTGGAGTCTTTTGGCTAATATTTTATTTAGAATTTTTGCGTCTAAATTCATGAGGGAAATTGGTCTATAATTTTCTTTCTCTGTTTTATCTCTTCCTGATTTAGGAATCAGTACCATATTTGTGTCATAGAAAGAGTTTGGTAGGACTCCTTCTTCACTAATTTTCCCAAATAGTTTGTAGAGTATTGGAATCAATTGTTATTTAAATGTTTGATAGAATTCACTAGTGAACCCATCTGGCCCTGGAGATTTTTTCCTAGGGAGTTCATTGATGGCTTGTTTGATTTCTTTTTCTGAGATGGGGTTATTTAGGTAATTCACTTCCTCTTCAGTTAATCTGGGCAATTTGTGATTTTGTAAATATTCATCCATTTCACTAAGATTGTCATATTTATGTGCATACAATTGGGAAAAATAATTCCTCATTATTTTTTTGATTTCCTCTTCATTGGAGGTAGATTCACCCTTTTTATTTTTGATACTCATAATTTGGTTTTCTTCTTTCTTTTTTTTTATCATATTGACTAAGGGTCTATCAATTTTGTTGATTTTTTCATAAAACCAGCTCTTGGTTTTATTTATTAATTCAATGGTTTTCTTAATTTCAATTTTATTAATCTCACCTTTGGTTTTCAGTATTTCTAATTTAGTACTAAATTGGGGATTTTCAATTTGTTCTTTTTCTAGCTTTTTCAATTGCATGTCCAATTCACTGACCTCCCTTCTCTCTGCTTTAATTAAGTATGCACTCAGGGATATAAAACTTCCCCTGAGAACTGCCTTTAGTGCATCCCACAAATTTTGGTATGTTTCTTATCTGCTTCTTAAGGTCCTCTATGGCCTGTAGCCAGCTTGTATTTTCATTTGGGGCTTTTGGTGCAGGAGTTCTGACCTCACAGTCCTCCTCCATGCTCTGATCCTCTTTGCCCCTAAAATAGGATTCCAATGTTGAATTTTTCTGTTTATTTTGTTTCTTTTACCTAGGCATGTTGTCACTTAATTACTTGATTTTGGGGCTTTTTGCCACAGTAGGACTCTGCCACCAGACAGGAGAGCTTCTGTCCCAAATGTGGGGTCTCCACAACTTCCGAAGGTTGGGTGGCCTCTGTAAAGCCTCCACCAGCTCTGGCAAATTGGATACCCACCCCAAACTTCCCCTTCCAGACCACAATCCAGATCCAGGCAGTTTAAAGCAAGAGCGATTAACCCCCAGACTGATTGCTGGATCTCCCTACAGCTTGCAGACCAGGAGCTAGAGCCCCCACTGATGCTGCAAAATGGCTTCTGTGATGCATTTCTTCAGCAGCTTTTCACCCCCAGGGGAGGAAGCCTACACGTTCCCCAAATACTGGTCCCAAAGTCCATAGGGCACTAACCTTTCACTTTGTCCTAGGCATATCTGTGCTGATAATTCTGGAATCGCTACAACTGCTGTTGTTCTGTTGTCCCTCTAGCCGGCTGCTGGCCCAGCCACCCTGGGGCTAAAACCTCAGCTCACTCGTGCCTGGGCTCAGCTCCCCGAGCACTGTTCTGTGTGTTCCCAGTGCACTGTGCTGCCTGCTCTCAGAGAGCTGTGCTGGCCACTCCCTGCAGGGCTGCTGCACTGTCCTCAGCAGGAGGTTAGCTTCTCTGTGCTGTTCTGTGAGTGTTGGGGCTCCAGAAGTTGTTCAGAGTCCCCTTTTACATGGTTTGGAGGTAATCTGGGGGCAGAGCACCTTGGAAGTGCTATTCCTACTCCGCCATCTTGGCTACTCCCCCCAATGATCTGTTTTTCTAAAAAAAGTTTCCATTTTTTTCACAATGTAATAATTTCCAGATATAGCCTGCCTGTTCCTTCCTTCACAAATCTATCTATTGTAACAGCAGCAACAACAACAACCAGTTACATCAGAGCTAACACAATAGATGAATCTGTCTATATATGTTATTCTGCATTCATGGTCCCTCTCCACTGAGAGGAAGGAAATGCATTCCTTATTTTGTTTTGTCTTTAATTATTTTATCATGAATTTAGCAAACATAAAAATTCTGTATATGAAAAATAAAAATGAAATGGCAAACTGTTATGCCCAATGTTAAAGTGTATAGTAAGTTTAGCACAGTAGTAAAAAAATCTCTATTTGTTTATGTCCTGTATTTTTAAAAAATGTTTTACTCATATTTCTCTCTCTCTTTTCTTTTTGTTTTATTGTGCTTGGTGAAATCATGCTGGGTTTTTATGTTCATTCTTTCCTTTTCTAGCTCATTACTAATCCTTCCTTTAACATCTTCTCAATTCTTGTCAGAGATAAAAGTCTATATTGGTCTATAGTTTGCAGATTTTATTTTCTTCCCTTTTTTGAAAATCAGAGAAAATTTTCACACTGCAGTACTTCTTCTTCTCCACAGTCTTTCAAAGATCACTGAATATAGTACAAAAATCATATCTGCCAATTTTTTTTTTCAGAGTCCATGATGTAGTTCATCTGTGTCTGTTGGCTTGAACTAAACAAGAGCATTTAGGTCTTCTTTTACTATCTTCCTATTTACTTCAGGTATGAATTCTTTGTTAGCCATTTTGTTTCTTATATTTCTAGGAAGGCCAAAAATAATTCCCATTGACAGATGAAACAGGAGAAACATAAGAATCTAGCTTCTCTTTCTTCTTTTTATCATCAGTTTTCACCTGGAGGTGGGGAGGAGTAGGTGCAGTATCACCCATCCTAACCCAGGCCCTGGCATCAGCCATGGCAGAGGATCAGGTTAGAGTGATTAAGACCCTATAATCCTGGGTCTTCTCTAAGAACATTAATCCTCCAAGCATATTAACATTATAACTCACCTTCCACCCATTACTACATCTATGCCTAACAAGTCCCCACCACCTATTACTCTGCCTATTCTATTGTAATTTTCTTCCCTTCTGTCCCCTACTCCTAGCATGAACAGATATTCTCTGCTTGTTTCTGGTGAACCATGTGGGAATTCTGGGGCCCAACTTCCAGTCATGATAATACTCATCTACTGAGAATCTGGTAATTAACTACTGAGCTTTATGAGCTAATGATACTAGGTGTACTACCTCTTAGAAGAAGAGGTGGTTTATTCTTGGTACCTCCTGGGATATAACTCCAGGTTACAATGTATGTTCTCAGTGAGGCATGGAAAAGGATGGCTCTTCTCTGTTTCAACATAATGGTAGTGGAGCCTTCAGTCCCATATGGAGAGGGAATTCTACTCAATGGGTAGTAAGAGGGCTCTTAGCTACCTTTGCCTCTGTTATGTTTCCTTCCTTTAGGATTGACATCATTAGCATCAAATTCAGAGATTACTACTGGAGTTAGCATTTTACCATTTTTTGACATCTAAAGAGCAAGGTGAAAGAGTGCCTAAACCACAATAGGCTGGTAGTAAGGGATGAGTTGCCATTGATAAGAGGTCATTGGAAGGACCAAGTTCAGCTGATCGAACATTCAAAGCCAATGTAAAATGTAACATGGGTAATTAGTATTCCTGACAAAACCCCCTTTTTTAATGTCCCAACAAGGTTTTAATTGGCTCCCAGATAACCATAATAGTAATATGTTAGGCTGCAACATTCTGTTCTAATAATTTTATAATTCATACTATAATTCTTTTCTATATCTGATTCATATTTTACTATGGGCACTCTTTTTTATACTTTAGAACTATAACATTGCCATAATTTTAAATTTTCCTCAGAATGACAAAATAAGGTTGATGAACTAATGAAGACAGCCTGCTTTTTGAGAGCCTATTCACCCTATTAAGAAGTTGAACTGCCTCCAAGCAATAAACCTTGCTAAATCACAATGAAATCTGAAAGCCCTGGCATCTAAACCAACCCGTTGTGTTTTAGCTTGGATGGATGGTATAGATGAAGAAATAAAGTCCCAGAGAGATAAAATGATTGTCTCAAGTTTATATAGGGATGAAGTAGAAGAGTTAGAATGTAAACATAAGCCCTGTGACTATAAATTTTATGTATTTCCCCCTCAATCTTTCCTTCTTTTGACTTTTTTTCTTTTAACATGGGACATTTTAACTCCAAAGATCTTTGAAGAGTTTCTGTACAATTTGTAAATGAAAGTTAATGGAATGAAATATAACTGTAAAAACAGATTGGGATTAGTCAGAAAATAGCCTGGTAGTTCTGATTTAAAGAGTTCTTTTACTATAAAGTTCTGATCCCTGGGCATATAGTTTATTCTCAGACTCTGCTTATGATGTTCTGTCAAACATGTGAAGCATTCTCAAAATTATGTGACTATTTTCCTCATTAGAAACAGTTTGGCGTAGCAGAGAAGAAGTGACAGGGCATCCTGGGTTCAAGTCCTGATTCTGACATATGCTAGCAGAGAGACTCTGGTCAAATCACTGAATGTCAATTCTCAAAGACAGTCACAGACTGACCTTTTTTATATGGTTGAGGGAATTTCTACACTGAGTAGCTCCTATAATGAAACTAAAGGTCTGGACAAAACAACAATAAGGATAATAATGAACAAACAACTAACATTTCTTGTGTTCCAACCAGCCATTTTTATCATAACTAGCACATACAAAATCATGACTGGTTACTCTGATAAATTACAGTTACAGGTAAAATATTCATAGTCCACATGGTCTTAATTATTCTGTGGGATAGTCATGGTTGAACATTATTTTAAATATATTAGAAAAACAAGATTATAATTGCTTAAATCTCATTCCCAGGAAATATTTTAAAGGGCCACAATATGAAGGAGATTTTCAATAATCTTCCTCTTAGCTCTTTTACATATTCTGCAACGTTGTTGTTCTTTTGCCATAAGAGGCCCTTAAAGCAAAGTGCTCTTCACCCTGAGCAAGTCTGACTGGATGAAGTCATCATGTCTCAAGACAGAGAATAATTTTCCACACTTGACAGTTCTCCAGGAAAAAAATAATATAAGCTAACCATACAGCTAAAGTTAACCATCAAAACAAGGTTAAGCATCTGCTGATTCTACATGCTTTGATTTATTTATCATTTTTTTGTAGAAGATAAATGTAGCACCTACATTGTCCATGGGGCATCTGGAATAATTCACCCTGACAAGAGATGTAGTGTGCTATCATGGATAGAGCACTGACCTTGGAGTCAGAAAGAAGGGTTCAGATCCTACCTTTGACACTTACTAACTGGGAGACTCTGGATCATCACTTTCTGTGCTTCAGTTTCCTCTTCTGAAAAATGATGATGTTGTCATTGAATACCTCTCAGTTTCCTTTCAGCTCTTAATCTATGAGGAAAGTAGCTATTTAGTCTAAAACTCTATGGGTTCTAGATAGAAATAGAAGGGAAACTGAGGCCCAAGTAAAGTTGGATTAACACCTCTTGGGAATGGGATCATCACTTGCTCCATCTGCTCTACTCTGGAAGATTGTATTTAATGCTAAACTATTGTCTCCCTCTATCTTCCGGTTCCTTCACTGCAGCTTCTAAATATGACTGGCTCTCCTGCATCTTGAAAAAAAAAATGCAACTCCCACTTGACTCCAGTCTCCTCTCAAGTTTTCCTGTATTTCTTTCCTGTCATAGACAAATCCCTAGAAATAGCTTCCTGTCCTTGTTTCCACTTTTTTCTCTTAATTCTCAAAGTTTTTTCAAGCTGTCTTACTATTTCATCAACAGTTTACTCCCCAAATTTACCAATGATCTCAATTGCTAGATCAATCAATTGATCAATTAATCAAACAAGCATTTATTACATATCTGCTATTTCCAAGGAACTGTACAGGCAATGGAGATGCAAAGACAAAATTAAAAAAAAATCTATGCTCTGAAATTTATATTCTGAGGAAGATAATATGTACATATATACAGCGTATGTAGTAAATAAAAAAAAAAACACATTATCTGATAACCTTTTTTCAATCCTCATCCTTTTTGACCTTTCTGTAGCAGCTGACATTGATTTCCCTCTCCTCCTGGATACTCTCTCCCCCCCTTTTTTTTGTTTGTGATATTTCTCTTTCTTACTTCTTCTGTTTGAACTTACAAAGGTCAAACCAGTCATTTCTCCATCAATCATTCTCTTTTATACCTCTTCAGTCTCTCTTTCCATTGACTCATTATATGCTTTAAAATGCTCTTAGTCTAAAAAACAAAAGAAAAACAAAGGAAGCAAGCAAGCAACAAGAACAACAAACTTTCTATGAATTTTTGTTTTATATTTCTTCTCTATTTCACTGCCAAATTCAAATTTCTGGAAAGATAAACCTATATCCAGTAACTACTTCTTCACTATCTACTCACTTCTCAGTTACTTAATATCTAAATTTTTATGTTTCCATTCTCCTGAGATAGCTTTTTCAAAGCTCACCTTATGCCTTTAATTGAGAAATTCACTTTCTTTTCCTCACTCCTTATCCAACTTGAATTTTCTCTGATTTTGGACATTATCAACCACACTCCATTTCTTAAAATGTTTTATTTTTAAGTTGGTAGCTCTAAAATTTGATAACCTCATTTTTGCTGGGTAGTAAACCTATGGTCCTCTCTGGTAATATCATTTGGATTCTGGAGAATACCATTTTGTCTTCTGATTCCAATACTTCTAGGCAATTTTCTTTTATGATCTTCTGAAATATGGCAATGATGCTCTTCATATTGTTGTATTTTTATGTGATGGCAATGATTCTTAAAGTTTCTTTTGAAGCTCTCTTTTTCTGGTGAATTGTTTTGTTTGTCTGATTCTCAAGTGTTCTTTCAATGTGAATGTCCTTTGACTTTGCTTTAATGAGTTTTGTACAATTGAATTTTTAAATTGTTTCCTTTTATTTTTAGGAAGTTGTCTGCTTTTCTAAGGTTTGCAAATTTTCTTCTAAGCCATTGTTTTTCCTTTCAAAATTTTCATGTAGAGCTCTAGTTTTTCTCTTTATCTCTTCATTCCCTTCTTTTTTAGGCCTTCCACCCATTGTGGGGGGGGGGGGTTGTGGTCATTTTATTCTTTCTTTTTTTTTTTCTGGAGTTCTAGTTGTAATTATTCTCTTCTAGATTTTTTCCTGGACTTTTCTTTCCCTATAATATTTCTTCACTTTGCCATTATCTTTTTAATTTTTCAATCACTCATTCAATCACTAGGCCAATAATGCTTTCCCCTCTCCTTATGAAAATTTCTTAACATTCTTATAGTATGTTGAGCACATTTCTAGCTTTTGAAGATGATAAAAAGATCTGTATTTATATAAAAGCTTTCACTCATCTATCGTGTTGGAAGTCTTACCATTTTCTATTCTTGATATTGTCTTATCCCTTTGCTTCTGTGATGTTACATTCTTTTTTTTTTTTTTTTTAAGCAATTGGGGTTAAGTAACTTGCTCAAGGTTACACGGCTAGTCATTATTTATGTGTGGGTGCTCATTTTCTGAGGTCGGATCTGATCTCAGGTCATCCCAACTCTGAGGCCAGCGCTCTTATTCACTGCGCCACCTAGCCGCCCCTTTAGGGCAATTGGGGTTAAGTAACTTGCCCAAGGTTACACAGCTAGGTTTTTTTGTTTGTGTGGATTAAGTGTCGGAGGCGGGCTCCAAACTCAGGTCCTTCTGACTCCAGGGCCGGCGCTCTATTCACTGCACCACCTAGCCGCCCCTGTGATGTTACATTCTTAGGATTTTCTTTCTACTATACTGACCACAGCTTATATCCATCTTTCAGTGCCTCCTCCCCTTCTTTATCTCTTGATGCTGGAATTCACCCAAGCTATTCTCTCTGACTTTCTCTCTGTTTTCTCTCCCTTGATAATTTCACCCACTCCTAAAACTTCAACTTTTGATTCTTTGGATGATTCTCTAATACATATTTCTGTCCCTTAACTCTCCCTTGTTATTAGAAGAAGAAACATTTGCATTATCTTAGATCCTTCCCTCTTTCTCAGTTCTTTGGTGAATTGATTGCATAGTGTTACTAAATTCACCTCTCTCATCCATCTCCCCCACGATATGTCCAGTGCCATCACCCTAGTACAGGCATTCAATGCCATTCTTATCCACTATTTTTTTTTTTATCATGCTGTATACTTTTCTAAGGTTTGAAAATTTTCTTCTAAATCATTATTTCGTAATGTAATTTCCCCCTCTATTCACTCTTCATTCTTCATACTAGTCCCAGAATAATCTTTAATATGGGTAGATTTGCTCATGTTGTTCATGTACTCAAAAATCTTCAATAGTCCCCTATTGCCTACAAAGTAAAGTTCAAGTTATTTCACCCTGACTTCAAGGCCATTCGTGATTTTGTTGGCAGTTTCAGCCTTATTGCATATTATTTTTGGTCCTAATCCAGTCAAACTAGATAGCTCTTTTCTTCTTGAACATTCTCTGCTCTATCCCTCTTTCCTACTTTTGATTGTTTGTGATGCTTCCCTTGCTTGAAATGTAATTCCTTCCTCTCTTCACACTCAGCCTTTGAAATTCATATCAAATTCCTCATTCATGAAGCCATACCTGATTCTTATAGTTAAGGTTCTCCCTGAACCTCATATAACACTTTTGCATTTGAACTCTAATGCATCTACTTTGTAATATTTATATTATATGGTCTTGTGGCATCCCCTTACTAGGCTGTAAATTTCATGAAAACAGGAGATTTGCCTCATCTTAACTTTTGTCTAGCACAGTACTATGCATACAGTAGGTATTTACTACATATCTGTTTGAATGAATGAATGAGTTTCAGATTCATATATTCAGTTGTGGTATAGGACACATGCTAAATCAGGAGATATAATATCTGGACCTAAGTCTTGTCTGGTTGTGGCCAAGTTACTTCATCTATCAGATCAGTACCCTCATCTGTAAAATAAAAATAGCAATAATTGTGCCATCTATCTGGCAGTCTTGTTGTAATGGAAAAAAAAAGATATGTATGTAGTTTAAAAATTGACTTAAGTGTGATTTATTATTATTTAAACATCCTATTGGTACTTCAAACTTCATGAACTGATCATCTTTCCTTCCAAAGATGCTCCTCCTCCTGGTTTTCCAATTCCAGATGATCATATCACCATGCTCTCATTTTATCTCCGTAGTTTTTATTCACATTCATCCCTTTCCCCCTCCCCTGTTTTTACTGCTTACTTAATAATTTGGGCCATCATTACCTCCCACACCCCTTTGACTACTGTAATAGCTTTGCCACTGACTGCTCTCTTGTCTTTCTACATCTCCAATCCATCCTTCATACATTGTCTGATTAGATTTTCTAATACATAGCTCTGATCATGCTCCTTTAATATTTACAAACCTTCAATGATCTCTCTCTGACTAAAAAAAACTAAACTCCAGATTCATTAGTAAGATATCTGAGTCCTTCTGTAATTAGTTTGCATTTCCCCTTTCTCATCTAATCTCATGCTACCCCACTTCATCTATCTTAGGATCATAGATTTATATCTGGAAGGGACCTAAGAGACTAATCCAACCCCCATTTTACAGTTGAGGAGACTGAGAACCAGGGAGAATAAATGATTTACCCAAAGTCACATAACCATTAAAGTGTTAAGGTGAGAGTTAAACTGAAGTCTTCCAACTCCAGAGAGGGGACTCTTTCCATTGTAACATACTGTTTTCTAGAAAAAAAGTGAACTTCTTTCTTTTCCTTCAATATGGCTTGTTTTTCTTGCTTCCATTTCTTTTAAATTACATTTAATTTAATTTTTGTTTCACTTCCTCTCCCCCCTCCACCATTGAGAAGGCAAGTACCTGTCACTATTTCTTTGCTCAATACATTTCCTCTCCCTAGACCACCCTCCTTTTAGCTCTGTCTCATGCTATCCTTCAAAATCCAACTACTCTATGAATCCTATTTATTAACTTCCTGGGTCATTTTTAGAGGCTTTCTTAAGGGCTCAGAATTTCAACTTATTCCACCAGTTGATGAAGTAAGTTTTTCTTCATGAAACTGAAACTCAGTAAACCCAAAGAATCAGTCAGTTTAGTGAAATAGTTAAGTTGGATAGGGCATGAGTAAAGTAGTTCCTTTAGTAACAGACAACAATCCAAATATCACCTGGGGGAAAAAAAGGTGGTACTTTTGCTAAAGTTTTTATTGTTCACCCATTATGACTTCTCAGCTTTCCACTTGAATAAGTCTTAACTCCAAAGTTAAATGGAGCTGAAGTCAGTGAGTCATATCACATTCCAGCCAAACTAATCTACTTTTTGCTTTTTGTATAATCATTTCTATTTCTAACCTATATGCCTTGGCACAGCCTTTTCTTATGCCTAGAATGGTCTTCATTGCCACCTTAATAGAATCGCTAGAATTTTCTTCTGTAACAACAGCAAGAAACATTTATTAAGCACTTTTGATGGGCATTGGGGATACAAAAACAAGCCTTCAGCGAGTTTATACTCTAATGGGGGAAGGCAACACATAAAGGGAAGATGGTCGAGAGGAGGTACCTGATTGGGGACATGGTGGCCAAATCTGGAGGATGAGGAATGGCTAATCTGGGCCTTTACTTAAAATGGAGGTTCTAAAAAGAACTCAGCAATGGGAGATGGGGCCCACAGGAGCAGAATAAGGAGGCAATTGTGGTGTAGTTCAGAGAAATAGGAATAAATAACTTGGGCCATATCATAAAAACATAGTTCAATTGCCACTTCCTATAGGAGACCTCCACCCCCACTAGTTAGGACTTGCCCCCCTCCCTATTATTTTATTTGCTTATCTATGTGCATATTGTTTCCTCCTAGAAAAATATAAGTTACTTGAATGTAAGGATTATTTATTTTTTACTTTTGTAGTCATAGAGTCTAGCACAGTGCCTGATACAAAATAGGCACCCAATAGATACTTGTTGAATTGGATTCTGTTGGGTGATCCCCTGTATAACAATGTAACTGAAATACTGAAACAAATCCCAAACTTTCATTAAATGCATTCCCACTGAGAAGCCTGATTAGTAAAGCTCAATAGAGACTTTTTAACCATTTATGTTTAATGGCTAAAAGTGTAAAGGTTTGCTTTTGCCCATGAGTGTTAACAATCACAGGACCAGTAAGAGTGATCATAATAACACCAAGAGAGTAAAAAATCAAGCACTTCATTTACTCCACTGGTTTGAGCCCTTGCTGCTGTGGGCATTTTTCCCTTTCCAGTTTAATGTTACTTTCAAGTAGAGACAGGAAGACTAATTATGTAGTTCTGTGTACACTTTCTGGACGGCTCAGCAACCTCATTTAATCCAAGCTGAACAAAGCCCTGGATTGGAGATTGGAGTAAAAATAGCTTCAGGCGGGTTAAAAGGTAAAATTAACCTTGGTGTCAGGAATCAAGTTTCAAGGTCTGTAGGGGCATTACAAGAAGAAAGAAAGAACCAACTATTTGTACCCAGCCTGAGAGCCATTGGGCACTGTCAGAGTAACTGAAATCTATTAGATTTCTCTCTCTCTCTCTCTCTCTCTCTCTCTCTCTCTCTCTCTCTCTCTCACACACACACAAATACTCTAACCTATGTAAAGCAGAGATATGCAAAATAGTACCTCTAGTTCATAGTATGAATGGTTATGGATTATGCCAAGATCATGGAGCATGGATCAGAAATTGAAAGGGATCTCATAGGTCATCTAGTCAATCTTTACTGGCAAAACAACTGCCTACATGCCATTGGCACTTGCTTAGATTATCTGAGGCAGGTGACTGATTTTTAGATCATTGTCTAAAAGGAAGCCTGTTGTTCAAGTTTTTCTTTGCTTATTATTAGTTGGGTGCCCCCTCTGAAACCTCCACTGGCTCTGGTAATCTGGTCATGCATCACAGGACCTCCACCCTACACCTCAATCCAGATTAAAGAAGGTTAAAACAAGAGTGATTACCCTTCAGACTGGTCAGTTGGTCTCCCTACAATCTGCAGACCAGGAGCTCTGAAGCAGTACTACAGTGGTGGCTGCAAGGCAGCAGTACCTCAGCTACTTCTCCCTCCAGGGGATAAAGGCCAGGCTGCTCTCCCAAACTGCCAGATCCCAAAGTCCACACTGCACTGACCTCTCACTTTGTCCTTAGCATCTATGGGTTGAAAATTCTGGAAACCACCACAGTTGCTGGTGATTTGTAGTCCCTCCAGCCAGCAGTTGGTTATGGCTGCCCTGAGGCTAAAACCTCTGCCTCATGGGGGTCTGGGCTCGGCTTCCAACAAGCTTCGCTGGCCACTTCCTGCCAGCCTACTGGCTGTATTCAGTGGGAGGTTAGCTTCTCTGTGTCATTTTGTGGGTTCTCAAGCTCCAAAGTTTGTTCAGATTCACCTTTTACATGAATTGGAGGAGGTGGGAACAGGAGCTCTTTGGAAGTCTTGTTTCTACTTTGTCATCTTGACTCCATCACTGATCATTCCAAAACCTGTGTTCTACAACCAAATGGGAACCTAAATCTAAGAAAACTTCTTAGTTAATGAATTTCATACAAACACATAGTACAAGGGTCCTGTCAGACTCCTAAGATTTCGGGTATAGACATACTGGAGAGAATAGGGAAGGACTCAAAAACTGTTATCAAGGTTACACATCTTTGACTTTGTAACATAGCATCATCACCTCTTAAGTCTTTTTGCATAGACTGTGCCTTACAAAGTCTAGTAACTTTCATTGAGTCCAATATATCACATATTATCCAGAGGCACACGACATAGGAAAACATAAAGGAAACCATCCATGTAATCCAATTCCCCAGAACTATACTGTTATGCCACTAAAGTCTCACCTGACTCCCTTCCTATCATTCTTGATAGCATGATAAACTACACAGTACTGTGGCTAATTTAGAAACTTACTTGGAAGCTTTACATTAGCTTGGTTGGTTTTAGGCAACGTCAGAAGGGAAAAGAAGTATGCCTTTGTTAGATATTGGCAACTGCTGCTTCTTTTCTGTCAACTCTTCTGCCTTCCTAATAATGATAAGTCATCTCCAGCCTACCACAGTTCTCTTTCAGTCTGAGCTCCAGTAAGATCCAATAAGAATTTAAAAAAAAATTAATAAAGCAGGGGCAGCTAGGTGGCACAGTGAATAGAGCACTGGCCTTGGAATCAGGAGGACCTGAGATCAAATCTAGCCTCAAACACTTAACACAAAAACTAGCCATGTGACCTTGGACAAGTCACTTAGCCCCAATTGCCCTCTAAAAAAAGGCAAAAGAAAGTTAATGAAGTTAGGTTTCCATTTTTATCTGATGGCTCAACATTTTGCATTTCCTATCTTTTTTGTTCCACGATCTGATAGCTGTGAAGTGGCACCTCAGAGTTGTTTTAATTTTCATTTCTCTAATCAATAGTGATTTAGAACATCTTTTCTTAAGACCACGAATTTCAGATCCATTTCCTTCCTCCATTGTCACCCATTCCCTCTGGGGAGATAAGTAATTCAGTATATGTTGTACATGTCTAGCTATGCAAAACATTATCATAGTAGATATATTGTACAAGGCTGCTTATAATTCCCTCCCACTCGTCCCACCCCCCACCTGTTCCATTCCCTACATGATCCTGTCCCTCTTCTATAGTGGGTACTTCCAACCTCCCCTGCCCCCAAGGATGCCCTCCCATCAATCATCCCTCCTCTCACTCCCATTCCCCCTATTCTGCTGCAGGTTGAGATATCCCATTTAGTATGTATGTCATTCTCTCCCTGAACCAAATTCAATGAGAATGTGGATTTGCCTTTTTTTTCCCCTTCCTATTCTCCCCCTCCCTTGCAACCACTTCCCCTTGCTTCTTGCACATGAGGTAGTTTACCCTACCCTGTCTTTCCCCATCTCCTCTTGCCACTTTCCTCTCTTACCTCATAATTTCATCCCTTGAGTATTCTCCCTTCCCAACAAATTCAACCTATGCCCTCTATCCATATACACACACATTCACATATGTATTCATATGACCACACACCCTTCTTCCATTATTTTCATAGTGAGAAAATATCATCACTCTCAGTTATTGTTTTTCCATATAGGAATGTAAATAGTTAAACTTTGATAAGTTCCTTTTGATTTCTTTTCCCTGATTACCTTCTCAGGCATCTCTTGCTTCTTGTGTCTGGATGTCAAATTTTCTATTCAATTCTGGTTTTTTCCTCAAGAATGCATGAAAGTCCTCTATTCCACTGAATGACCATATTTTCCCCTGAAACAAAATACTCAGTTTTGCTGGGTAGGTGACCCTTGGGTTCATTCCCAGTTCTTTTGCCCTCTGGAATATCATATTCCATGCCCTTCGATCCCTCAGTGTAGAAGCTGCCAGGTCCTGGGCTATTCTGATTGTGTTTCCACAATATTAAAATTGTTTCTTCCTGGCTGCTTGTAGTATTTTCTCCTTGATCTGGGGATTCTGGAACCTGGCTATAATATTCCTGGGAGTTTTCTTTTTGGGATCTTTTTCAGGAGGTGATTGGTGGATTCTTTCAACCTCTATTTTGCCCTCTGGATCTAAAACCTCAGGGCAATTTTCCTTGAGAATTTCTTGAAGGGTGATTTCTAGGTTCTTTCTTTGATCATGGCTTTCAGGTAGTCCAATAATTTTTAAATTGTCTCTCCTGGATCTATTTTCCAAGTCAGTGGTTTTCCCATGAGATATTTCACATTGCCTTCTAATCTTTCATTTGTTTGGATCTGCTTAACAGCATCTTGATTTCTCATAAAGTCATTAGCTTCCATTTGCTCCAGTCTAACTCTGAAGGAATGAATCTCCTCAGTGAACTTTTGAGATTCTTTTTCCATCTGGCAAATTCGACTTTTTAAGGCATTCTTCTCCTCATTGACCTTTTGGGCCTCCTTTGCCATTTGAGTTAGTCTATTTTTTAAGGTGTTGTTTTCCTCAGTCAGGCTGTTGACCCTCATTTCATACTTTTCCTGCATCCTTCTCATTTCTCTTTCCAATTTTTCCTTCACTTCTCTTATTTGATTTTTAAAGTCCTTCTTAAGGTCCTCTATGGCCTGCAACCCGCTCATGTTTGCCCCTGGGGCTTTTGGAGCAGGACTTCTGACCTCACAGTCCTTTTCCAGCTCTATGCCCCCAAAATAGGAGTCTAGGGTTGCATTTTTCTTTTTCCTTTGCCTTGGCATGTTGCCACTTGATTACCTGACTTTTGGACTTGTTGCCACACTATGGCTTTTAGGCCAGATAGAGGAATTTTCGTCTCGAACATGTGGGGGGCAACTTCCATTTCTGGCAAGCTGTAAACCCACCCACGACTTCCACCCTAGATCACAATCCAGATCCAGGGAGGTTAAAGCAAGAGCAATTACCCCCCAAGACTGATCACTGGATCTCCCTACAATTAATTGCAGGCCAAGAGCTGGAGCTGCCTCTGAAAACTACAAAATGGCATGTCTCCTCAGCGGCTTCTAGCCCCCAGGGGAGGGAGCCGACGCGTTCCCCCAAATACAGGTCCCAAAGTCCATAGGACACTAACCTCTTACTTTGTCCTAGGCATGTCTATGTTGATAATTCCGGAGTTGCCACAGCTGCTGGTGTTCTGGGGTTCCTCCAGCCGGCTGCTAGCCCTCCCGCCCTGGGGCTAAAACCTCGGCTCACTCGGACCTGGGCTTCCTCGGCTCAGCTTCCTGTGCTCTGCTCGTTGCGTGCTGCCGGCTCCCAGACCTCTGTGCTGGTCCTTCCTGCAGGGCTGCTGGGCTGTCCTCAGCGGGAGGTTAGCTTCTCTGTGTCGTTCTGTGGGTACTGGGGCTCCAGAAGTTGTTCAGAGTCCCCTTTTACATAGTTTGGGGTGAATCTGGGGACATAGTGGCTTGGATGAGCTGTTTCTACTCCGCCATCTTGGCTCCGCCCCCCCCCCTGTTTAGAACATCTTTTCACATGACTGTAGATAGTTTTAATTTCTTCTTATGATAACTGCTTATTCATATCCTTTGATTATTTGTCAAACGGGAAATGATTTGTACTTTTATAAATTTGATTTAGTTATCTATAAGAAATGAGGACTTTATCAGAGATACTTGCAGTTAAAAAAAATTCCCCCAGTTTCTTTCCAATTTTGGCTCCATTTGGTTTTGTTTTTACAAAAGCTTTTAAATACTATGAAATCAAAATGATCCATTTTATATCCTGTATTGCTCTTTATCTCTTATTTGATCATAAATTATTTATTTCTTCATAAATCTGACAGATAAAATACTCTATGCTCCCCTAATTTGGTTATGATATTACCATTTATGTCTAAATTATGTACCCATGTTGACCTTATCTTGCTATACAGTGTGAGATGTTGGTCTATACTTCTCCAAACTGTTTTCCAGTTTCTCCAGTCATTTTTGTCAAATAGTGATTTCTTGTCTCCAAAACTGAGGTTTTTGGGTTTAATAAACAGTAGGTTACTAGGATCATTTACTACTGAATATTGTTTATGTAATCTATTCTATGGATCCACCACTTCATTTCTTAGGCAGTACCAGATTGTTTTGATAATTACTGATTTGTAATATAGCTGTATTGCTAAGCTACCTTCCTTCACATTTTTTTTTGATTCCCATGATATTGTTGGCCTTTTTCTCTTCCAGATAAATTTTGTTATTATTTTTTCTAGCTGTATGAAATAATTTTTTTGGTACTTGATTAGTATGTCATTGAATAAGCAAATTAATTTAGATAGAATTTTCATTTTTATTATATTGGATTGAAGCAATCCTTTAAAATAGTATTTTATTTTTCCCAATTACATGTAAAGATAATTTTAAACATTCTTTTAAAATGACATTTTGAGTTCCAACTTTCCTCATCCCTTCTCCCCTCCCTCCTTTCCCTCTGTCCTCACTAAGGAAGTAAGCAGTTTGATATAGGTCATATACAACAATCACTTCTGAAGGAGTTCATAATAACATAGCATTTAGAATTGGAATGAATTAATGAGAATAATTTTAAAGTACTTTTTAGATGTCAAGGACTGTTCTAAATGCTGGGAATATAAATTCAATAGTAAGACAGTACCTGCCCTCATACAGTTCAAATTATAATGGGAGAGATAACAAATAGAGAGAATCAAATGGCTTAGTCCTTGTAGTCATGGTCAATGCTTGCTCACATTGGAGGTTGGAGAAGTAGTGACAAAATGGAAAGCAACCAAGATGAAGATGAGATTTCATGGTCCTATGGAGTTTAGACCTAAGTGACTTCTGTCCTCCTTACTTAGCAGTAAGGGACCTTAGACATCGTCTGTTCCAATCGCTTTATTTTACATATGAGGAAACTGAGGCCTAGAGAGGAGAAATAACTTTCATCTAATCAAATATAGTTAATGTAAAAAATAGAGCAGAATTGGAATCCAAGTCAACTAATGTGAAATCTAATGCTCTTTCCAGAACACTATGTTGCCTAAGTGATTTGGTTTTTATTTTGTTTTTAATTTGTGGAATAAAACAAGCATTTCCATAACATAGTTCAATAAAAAGATGATTGAACGTGAAACTACAAATATACTACACACAACTTGCTATTTCTTTGAAATATAAAACTGCTTAAGTGATTTGACAAGATACAGAATTCTACTAAAGAATATGAAAACTCTTTTTAAAAAGTTTTAATGCAATGAATATTGATTGGATGCCTATTGTATATGAGGCATCTAGTAGGCCTAAGGGGAATATAAAAGTATAATATAGTTCTTTACTCAAGGATCTTACCCTCTGGAAAAGAAGATAAGTCTTACACAGAAGTAATACAGAACAGAATGTGATAAACTCTTTAATTGAGGTACAAAATGTTCAAATGAGAGTGGTATTATTTCTAGCTGGTGGGATTGAGGAAGAGTTTAATGAAAAACTTAGCATTTGAGCAAAGCCATGAAGGATGGCTAGGACTTTGAAAGGAAGAAATCCAGCTTGAGGAAACAAAGTGAGTGAGTGAAAACAATCATTCAAGCAACAAATGTTTACTGAACCAGGCATTATATTAGGCTCAGGCCTTAAGGATAAAAATAAAAAGAATGAATAAAACATACCCTATATTCAAAGAACTTACATTCCAAAGGAGGAAACAAGAAACACATATGTGAGTATATATAGAATAAATATAACGGTAATAAATACAAAACAGTTAACTATAAGATGCTGAGTAAGGGCACTGGCATGAGCTTTTTAAAAATTATTATTATTATTTTTGCTTTTCGTAGGGGGAATTGGGGTTAAGTGAAATGCCCAAAGTCACATGGCTAATAAGTGTTAAGTTAATAAGGATTTGAACTCAGGTCCTCCTGACTTCAGGGCTAGTGCTATATTCACTGTACCACCTAGCTACTCCACTGGCATGAGCTTTTAGGGGAATCTGAAAAGACTTCATGTAGAAGGTCGTGCCTGTGTCTTTAAGAATTAAAGAATTATATGAGGTACAGGGTAGAAGAGAGTACAGGGGATGGTTAATGCAAAGACACAGAGTTGGGATATGGAAGGTCATGTATTGGGAACAGAAAGGACAGTTTTATTCTATCACAGAGTCACAAATCACAGATCATAATGAGGCAAGAACGGTTGGAGATAGGTTATGAATGGCTTTAAAGCATAAACAAAGGAGTTTATAATTGGCCTCAGAGATAATAGAGACCACAGAAATTTATTGAGTAGCAAGTGATACAGTCATATCTCTGCTTAAGGAAAATTACTTTGGCAGCTGTGTGAAGGATGCCTATCAAAATAAAATGATGGCCTATAAAAATTCTGAACATGGCAAACCTTCTGTAATTTTAACACAAATTCCACAATGAAATTTGATTCCTAGGTGGCAGTTATTAAGTTATGTGTTTACATTAAATATGGCCTAAAGTTTATAGAACCAAAGTATTCATAGAAGCATAGATTTAGGTCTAGAAGGAAACTCAGTGATCATTTAAACCAGCTCTCTCAGTTTAAATTAGCAAAAACAGAAACTCAGAGAGGTTGAGGAATTTACTCAATGCCAGAAGCAAAGATGGGCATCAAACTAATGTTCTCTGACTTTAAATATATTGTCCTTTCCACTGCATTAGGACTACCTGTCCTCTTTAGAACATATGGAAGGGAAAAATATAGTTTGATGGAAAACTTATTAATATTTCATAACAAAAATTTTAGTGGAGTTTGTGATGTTTGAAAATTATTGAATGATTTGATGGTATTATTGTTGTTGGTGGATGTGTGTGTATATATATATATATATATATATATATATATATATATATATGAATATATAATTGTACAGTTTTCAAGTGTTTTAGGAAGCTATTGGTAATATGTGAACCACAGGGGAAAGATTTGACAGTTTTTGTCCCCACAGCTGACTTTTTTTTTTGAGCTTCTTTAGCCATTTGAGTTAGTCTATTTTTTAAGGTGTTATTTCCTCAGTCAGGCTATTGACTCTCATTTCATACTTTTCTTGCATTTTTCTCACTTCTCTTCCCAATTTTTCCCCCACTTCTCTTATATGCTTCTTAAGATCCTCTATGGCCTGTAGCCAGCTTGTATTTTCATTTGGGGCTTTTGTTGCAGGAATTCTGACCTCATAGTCCTCCTCCTGTTCCATGCTTTGATCCTCTTTGTTCCCAAAATAGGAGCCTAATGTTGCATTTTTTCTGTTTATTTTGTTTCCTTTGCCTAGGCATGTTGCCACTCAATTACTTGACTTTTGGGCTTGTTGCCACAGTAGGACTTTGCCACCAGCCAGGGGAACTTCCATCCCAAATGTTGGGGTTTTCTCAACTTCCAGAGGTATTAGTTGGGTGGCCTAGGTGAAGCCTCCACACACTCTGGCAAGCTGGTCACACACCCCAAGACTTCTACCCCATATCACAATCCAGATCCAGGAAGGGTAAAGCAGGACTGCTTACCCCCCAGACTGATCACCGGATCCCCTTACAGTTTGCAGGCCAAGAGCTTAAGCTGCAACTTGGCAATGTGGCACAAGTTGTGCCTGCTCCTCAGTAGATTCTCGCCCCCAGGTGAAGAAGCTGATGCATTTTCCCAACCAGTCCCAAAGTCCATAGGGCACTGACCTCTCACTTTGTCCCAGGCATCAGAAACACCACAGCTGCTGGTGTTCTGGGGTCCCTCTAGCTGGCTGCTCGTCTGGCCGCCCTCGGGCTAAAACCTCGACTCACTTGGGCCTGGGCTCAGCTCCCAAAGCTCTGCTCTGGCCATTCCTTGCCAGGCTACCAGACTCTCCTCAGTGTGAGGTTAGCTTCTCTTCTATGTGTCATTATTTGGGTTCTGGAGCTCCAAAGGTCACTCATAGTTCCCCTTTTACATAATTTTGAAGTGGTGTGGGCTGGAGCTCAGTGGAAGTTCTGTTTCTACTCTGCCATTTTGACTCCACCCCAAATGCTCACTTTTTTATCTTCAAAAAATAAATTCAGTGTGTACTGTCCTATTCATTTAACCACCAGGAGCATTGCTAATCAAGTGACTGACCTTGTTTAATGATAAAGCCCAAGTGCAGTCATTCACACATTCCTTACAGTGGAAATACCAACCCCCCCCCAACACCAGGGGGCACTCAAGGGTAACCAAGTTGGATATGTCCTGGCTGCTTCTTCCCCCTGCTCAGCTTCTTCTTTTATGTGACAATGCTATTCTCCATAGACTAGAAAACACAACCCTCTTTCTATCTCTGCTGAATTTGAATGGAATTCATTATATAAACTTGGATTTATAATTCTTTAATTATATTATATTTATTTTAATTAATTTCATTTATTTTATATTTATTATATTCAATTCTAATATAATTATTCACAACAATAACAAAAGAAATGAAAAGATCATATTAAACAACCACTGAAAGCATTTTCTTCCTGCCTATGACTCCTCCCATGCTAGGGCAACCTAAAAAAAACTCCTTTATTTAATGGCAAGTCAAAATCTGAGAGTTAAAAGAAACAATTCAGAAAAAAATAACAAAACTTCTTGTTCAAACATTCCTTTTGTCTACAACAAATCCAGGAGCTCAAAGAGCATAGTTCAGGTGCTCAGATTGATTGAAACCTTAATGGCAGCTCCAAACTCTCTACCACTTATCTGGATCAGATGTTGATTCCTCTTCTGGGTCATCTTGTCTCAGCTGAATTCCATGGTTTGCTTCTAGCCACAGTTTCCAACTTTTCATGGCAGGCTACATACTCCTGCCCAGAGAGCCCAACTGATCATCAAAGACTCATGAGAAAAAGCTCCAGAGGGAGGAAGTTGATGGCCTTTTGTCAATGACCATTTTATTTTCCTTCTTTCTCCTTGAAAAACATACACACCAATAAGAACCTAGATTGCTGCCTGGCTGAGTCTAATGCCATTGGTTCTTCAGCCCTTTACAGCATCACATTAGTAAGGGAGTTTGATAAATTCATTTGCTTTATAAGCTAGTTCTCTCTTTATTCCACCTTCTCCTGGTCTTCTAACCCCCTTCCTTTTTCAAATACTGCTTCTGCTTCTGTTGCAGGGGGCTGATGGAACATAGAAAAGAGGAGAAGTGGGGTGGCTAGGTGGTGCAGTGAATAGAGCATTGGCCTTGGAGTCAGGAGGACCTGAGTTCAAATCTGACCTCAGAAACTTAACAGACACAAAAAAATAAAATTAGCCATATGACCTTGGGAACAAAGAAAGAAAAAAGGAGGAGCATTACACTTGTCTGATCTTATATCCTCAACTGATGGTGCCCTTTCCTTCAAAAAATTGTTCCATATTTATTTTGTCTATACTTATTTTTGTATATGCTATTTCACCATTAGACTACAAGCTCCTTTGAAGGCAAGTATTGTTTCATTTTGGTCTTTGTATCCCCCATGCCTAACAGTTAATGATAAATTTGTTGTTCAGTCTTTTTGGTTGTGTCTGACTCTTCCTTACCCTGTTTGAGATTTTTTTGGCAAAGATACTGAAGTGGTTTGCCATTTCCTCCTCCAGCTCATTTTATAGATGAAGAACTGAGGCAAACAGGTCCAGGGTCACAGGGTCTGTCTGAGGCCAGATTTGAATTTAGGAAGATAAGTTTTCCTGATTCCAAGCCCAGATCTGTATTCCCTGTGCCACCTAGTTGCCCAGTAGCCATTAGACGTGTAATACATATTAGATACTTAATAAATGCTCTGTAATTTACAAGAAACTCTCCTGAGAGTAACAACATGGTGTTCTGGAGCTGGACTAAACAAGTGGAAGATGGGGCAATTGAGGCAGAGAAAGGAAAGAGAGTTAAGGACAGAGAAGGGATTAAAATTAAGAACTCCTAACTCCCAATTCAGTTTTCTCACTGTACTGTATTCTATATGGATACATTTGCTTTTATAAACTGCCTTATAAATCATAATATCCTTTCTCATTAATATTCTTTGGCTGGGCATATTTAGAGGTAGAAGGGTAGGAGAATATATATTTGGATTTTAGACTTTTTTTTGGTGGTTTCAAATTGTACAGAAACACCTGATCACATTTCTAAGAAAGCATTACTAATCCAATATAATAATGAATTCATACACTGGATGGAATTCAATTTGACCTGAATTTCATTTACTTGCCCTTTTATTTGAAACTCTCTATAGTGACATGATAATAAGATATTGGTAGACTTGGGCACTAGTGCCAATGCTCTTCTAAAGATGAGGACAAGGAAGACTGGTTCCCGCAGTCTGCAGAGGACACAATTCTGGTGAGGCATAAGCAATCCCAAATGACATTTGAATCCTTCCCCATAATCATCCCTCTTGAATATTTTCTTCTCATAGAGAGGGCCAAGTTGGGGGGTGCTATTAAATGATAGTATTTTGAATCTATGTTATTTGAGGGTCCTAGTGCCCAAAAATGTATGTTCTCACTTAAAAGCCATGTTATGATGCCTACTGGTCTTTCTGATGGAGAAAGCCAGACCATGCACCATTTTGGCATGATGTAAAGGGTTTATAGATATGATACTTTCAGGGAAGTGTATATGGATGGGAGATCCTAGCTGGAGGAACTGAAGGAATTGATGAAACTAGACTATATGAAGAAATCAAGCTGCTGGATGTGGGAGGGTATAATTAAGGGTAAAAGAAAGACTTTGGATGGGAAAATAATATATAAAAACAAATCTCACTCATCTTACCAATTTTCAGAAAGTTGACACTAAGGATGAGTTGAATGAATGAATAAGCAATTTAGGTGCCTATTATGTGTTGAGCCTGGCAACTAGGTGGCACAGTGGACAGAGCACTAGCCTGGGAATTAGAAAGACTCATTCCTGAGTTCAAATCTGATCTCAGACACTTTCTAGCTATCTGACCCTGACTAACTTAACCCTGTTTGCCTCAGTTTTCTCGTCTGTAAAATTAACTGGAGAAGGACATGGCAAACCTTTCCAATATCTTTGACAAGAAAACCCCAAAGTTCGATCATGAAGAGTTGGATATTGAAAGAACTCAACAACAACACATGTAAAGTACCATGTTAAGTGCTAGAGATATGAAAAGAAAATGTGAAACATTTCTATTTTCAAAGATCTACCTTGGGAGAGACAAGATAGAAAGGAAAGTTTGACTGTAGTTCTGCAAGACCTCAGTGTGTAGTGGTGGAACTGAGAGCAAGACCTGAGAATCCTTGCATTAGTATGTTAGCTGACAGTGCCCAGGGTATAAGAGGGAGGGCAGATCCAGAGGATTAGAGAAAGAAAAATGTGCATGGGGTCAGGATGAGTGAAGAAATGAAAAAAGTCAGAGTTGTCACATAGAGTCATCCATTCCAATCTCAAGCCAACTAGAATTCCCTTCTTATAACATCCATTGATCTCCAGTTCACTAGAGGTTTTAAGGTGGATCACTTTGGGAAGATTGCTCAGTTGTAGGTTAGACCAAATGGCTCAAGGGTTCTTCTAATTCTGAGATTCTATAATGTTGCTTAAAAGAAAGTCTGATTGGGGCAGCTAGGTTGCACAGTGAATAGAGCCCTGGCCCTGGAATCAGGAGGACCTGAGTTCAAATTGGTCTCAAACACTTGACACTTCTAGCCATGTAACCTTGGGAAAAGTCACTTAACTCCAATTGCCCTGACCCCCTTCCAAAAGGCAAAAAATAGAAAGTCTTGGGGCATCGAGGTGGCGCAGTGAGTAGAGTGTCGGCCCTGGAGTCAGAAGGACCTGAGTTCGGATCCGACCTCAAACACTTAACACACACACAAACAAAAACCTAGCCGTGTGACCTTGGGCAAGTTACTTAATCCCAATAGCCCTCCAAAAAAAAAAAAAAATAGAAAGTCTGATTTCTCCCCTGTGAAAAGTCTTTTGTAAGAGGGGGTACCTGCATTCTTTCACCTTTTACATGTTGTAGACTCTAGAGTTTATGGAATTTCAGAGACACATGGCCTATATTCTTCCACCTGGAGTTTATGACAACAGTTAGAAGAGAGATTTTAATAAACCTGTTTATAGCCTTCTATCCTAAACTGTCAATAAAATACCACCACGCAAATTTGGTAAGACTGATTATTTTTTCCATCTAAGAATTTACAGCAGCAACCTTACAGAATGAACCACACTTAATGAACATTCTTTATTCTTTCCCCCCACCTCCCACCTGCTCTGTATTTAATGGGGGCATTAAACACATAAGTTACTAGGGGAACTGCATAACTCAGTACAAACATGTGACTATGTCAAAATGACCTCTATTCTGCAAAATTAGAATAAATAAATAAATCCCTTAATGTCCCTATGGCAAAATTGTATTGTGGATTAAGAACTATTCATGAAGTTAGGAGGACTTGAATTCAAGTTCCACCTTTTTCTTGTACTGGCAACATGAACCCCTTCCCTATAAGTGAAACTGTCAGTGCCTGAGGCTTATAGAATAAGTTTCAGAGAAAGCACCCATCTGCATTGGTAGAGGAATTTCTTTACTGAAAATGCCTTATACCCATGAGATCAAAGGTCTGAACCCAAATAACCAGAATAATTTTTTGAGGGCAATTGGGGTTAAGTAACTTGCCCAAGGTCACAAGGCTAGGTTTTTGTTTGTGTGTGCATTAAGTGTCTGAGGCCAGATCTGAACTCAGGTCCTTCTGACTCCAGGGCCGACGCTCTACTCACTATGCCACCTAGCCGCCCCAAAACAGTGGAGTTAAATAAGTGATATTTATACAGTTTTGAAAGGTTAGGTTTTCCCGACCTTTAAAACCCTGTGGCAAACTGTTTCCGTCTGGTTTCGAACCGGGGACCTTTCGTGTGTTAGGCGAACGTGATAACCACTACACTACGGAAACTTTCACCAGAATAATTTTTTAAATCTTTAGCAATAATCCTTGAAGATACGATAGTCTGAAAGGAAGATTGCCATGGATTATGTGTCCTGGAACCAGGCCCAGGATGACAGAATTCTTAAATCATAGGAAAGATACAGGAAGTGGGAAAGAGAAAGAGAAAGAGAGAGAGAGACAGAGAGAGAGAGAGAGAGAGAGAGAGAGAGAGACAGAGAGAGACAGAGAGAGACAGAGAGAGACAGAGAGAGAGACAGAGAGAGAGACAGAGAGAGACAGAGAGAGAGAGACAGAGACAGAGACAGAGACAGAGACAGAGAGACAGAGACAGAGAGACAGAGACAGAGAGAGACAGAGAGAGACAGAGACAGAGACAGAGACAGAGACAGAGAGACAGACAGAGACAGAGACAGAGAGACAGACACAGACACAAACAGAGGGAGACAGAGACAGACAGAGAGAGAGATAGAGAGAGAAAGGCAGACAGAGACAGACACACACAGACTGAGATACAGAGATAGACAGATACAGACACAGATACACAATGATAGAAACACAGACACAGAGAGATAGACAGAGGCAGATATAGAGCAGAGATTGAGATAGAGGGAGACATAGAGAGAAGGTGAAGTTTATTCAAATATTAGAACTACCAATAAGAATCCCAGCTCCCTATGGTGGGGAGTAGGGGAGGTGGTTGGGGAGAAGACTTTGCTCTGAAAATGTATAGTACCAGAGTCAGTATTATCTTCTTTACTGGCATGATTAGAGAAAGTATAATTGGGTGAGGCAGGATTAGATATGGGTTGCTTTTTATGGTATTCATAGTTGACATCCTGGAAGACTTAATGTATTCCTTTACAGCAGCACCAATGATCTCATTGTGTCAAAATAGCAAGATTCAAGTAATCATTGAAGAGCAAGGGCTCATGGGCTCTAAGCCATGTACTTTATCCTAGGATATGCTGCAGTTCCTTCCTAATTCTCTTCAGTGTTCCCAAGGCTGGTAAAGAGGTAGTGTCCTCTTGCTTATCAAATGAGATTATGGATAGAAAATCACTTTAAAATTATGTAAGACTTTATGACTATCAGCTCCATCATCATCACTGTATGACTTCAGAAGGTCATAGAATTGGAAGGGCTCTTAAAGATCATATAGACCAACTATCTCATTTTACAGATGAGGTAACTGAGGCCAGCAAAGTGAAATGATATGCCTGGGCTTACATGAATAGTAACTGAGGGCAGACATCCTATGACTTCAAAAACTGGGTTTTTTCACCATGATGGCTGCCTTGACTGAAAACTACATGTATTCAATACAGGCAGACTACCCAGGCTGTGTTGTATTGCTGATATCTTTGCCATCAATAATGGTGACAGGTGGGTCAGGCTGTGTATTTGTGCAATACATGTATATGGCAATGAGGACCAAGGTTGCAGTCTTCTAGAGGAAGAGTTGATTTGCAGACTCCCCCCAGAATAGCCCTCTCCACCACCCCCAGATAGCTCCAATTCTATTTATAACCTTGCCAAGGAACTCAGATTTATAGATACTAGCTTGCAGACCGTGCAGGTTGATTTGCTCTGCTGAAGCATGTGAAATAAATCACTGGGATGGGGACAAATTTTGCAGCTTGGAAAGTGGGTGTGACCACAGACAAGCCCATAGGAACAGTGGGGGGATACATGACATATCTGGAAGGAAGTTGCTTTAGAAAGAGATGCATTCATCACTAGGTGACAAATTGGCAGAGGAAAGCAGACTGGAAACAGCCATGCTAGGCTATTACTTAAGCTTCATGTCTGTGATTTAGCTCCCTTGCCTGCAAATGTTGCCCTACTAAAGCAGTTTTTTTGAAGGGGGTTTAAAGAAGAATATATCAATAGATTACTCTAGTGCTGAACCTATAAAAATTAACCCTTTGTCAGTGGAAAGGGACCTGTTTCAGAGGCATAGAATATTGGGGTTAAAAGGGACTATAGGGATTATCTAGCTTAATGTCTTGATGATATAGAGAAAGCTGAGGTGTAAAGAGGTCAAGCAATTTGATAGAGGTCACACAGGTGTAAGTGAAGGCAGTGAGATTTGAACCTGTTTCTCAATGCATTGCTCTTTCCATCACTTCCCTCTGCTTCTATAAGGGACTGGCTAATCCAATTCCCTCTTTAGAAAGGAAACTGAGGCCCTAAAAGATGACTTGCTAAATGTAACATCGTGACAGTGCCAGAATCAGACTTCCAATCCAATGATTTTTCTACTACATTATGGTAGGTTTTCATAGAATCATAGAATTTCAGATTTGGTGGGGTCCTCAGTGACTACCTATCATAGACTGACATATGATTTAAAAACATTCTTTTTACAGCATGCTTGAAAAGTGGACATTCATCCTTGGCTTGGAGATCTCCAAAAATTTAAGCCACTGTCACCCTAGGAAGTATTTTTTTAGCTTTAGACACTGTTGCTAGAATTTTTCCTGACATTGAGATTAAATTTACTTCTTGAATGAATGAATGTATGGATGAATGAATGAAAGCATTATGAAGTGCTTACTTATTTGCATCAAGTGCTTACTTAACTGTAATAAATGCTTTGCTAAATGTTGGGATTTTGTTATTGTTGTTGAGTATTTTCAATCTTAACTGACTCTGGGATTTTCTTGGAGAAGATGCTGGAATGGTTTGCTAATTTCCTTTTCCAGCTCATTTTACAGATGAGGAAACTGAAGCAAACAGGGGTAAAAGATTTGTCCAGGGTCACATAATTAATACCTATTGGAGGTCAGAATTGAAATCAGGTCTTTTTGGTTTTAGACCCAGGTTCTATCCACCACACCACCTACTTGCCCAAGATTTGTGCTAAAAAACAAAATTGAAGACAATGTCTGCCCTCAATGAACTTACATTCAAATAAGTGAAGACAACAAATATAGGTGAGTGGTGGTTGGGCAGGGGCATTTTGGTTTGGAAAGTTATTGGATTAATGAGTGGAGTCTTGGGGGAATGAAATGACCCTCCAATTCATTCACAGGGTTATTCCCTTTGGATGTGTCTTATATTAATCAGCCCTTCAGATATTTGAAGGCAGCTAATATATCCTCCTCCCCCACATCCCCTTGCTTATATTTTCTCTTCTCTAGACTAAACATCTATTTTCCCTTCAATTAGTCCTCATATGGCATTTAATGTCCTGGTTGCCCTTTCTTAGACATAATCCAGCTTATTCTTATCCTTCATAATATATGGAACCCCTTTATGAATATGATACTTTGACTATGAAATAAACTTAATTTAATTAAATTTAGTTACTGGTAACAATAATCATAAAAATGATGACAATGGCATTTATAAAGTAGATTAAGGATTTTAAAGTGCTTTACATATAATATCTCTTTTAATCCCCACAACAATCATGTAAGGTAATTGCTATTATTATCTCCATTTTGTAGATGGGAAAACTGAGGTTAAGAGATATTTAGTCAATTGCCCAGGGTCATAGAGCTAGCATGTGTCTGAGGCAGGATTCAAATTTAAGTCTTCATGATTATAGTCTATTATTTTTTCCCATTCCAACACTAGCTACCTGGTAGCTCCAGGGAATGGTGTAAAACTCTTGGCTTTCAACAAAAAATTTGACAAAATCTCCCATGATATTCTTGTGGACAAGATACAATGATAAGTTTCTCCACAATTCTGGGAAGTTGGTAGTTCAGATATTACTATACCCACTTTATATATGAGAAGTGACTTGCCTGTGGTATATAGCTAATGAGTGCCTGCAAATGAATTGAGGTCTCCTGACTCCTCATGTACTGCTTTTTGGCTATACCACATTTCCTTCAGGCTAGATAATAGTATAATTAGATATATCTAGGAGGGCTTTAAATGACTAAATCCAAAGAGTAGTGATTAATAGAGAGGAGACCTCGCTATGATATCCCAGGGATCTTATATTGCCATATATCATTCAACATTTTTATCAATGGTTTGGATGAAAATATGCAACCACATTTGTGGTTGACACAAAGTTGGGAGGGAAAGCTAAAAAGCTGAATGACTGAGTCAATATCTCTGAAGCCTTTGACTAGAATAGTGGTTCTCAAAGTGTGGTGCCTGAAATATCAAGAGGTCTGCAATGTCAAAATCATTTTCAACATAAGATCTTTTAATTTTCTTTAACATAATGAATATCAATAGATATAACCCAAGCAAACACAAACTCTCTGCAGCGGGGGGGGGGGGATCCTCAATAATCTTTTAGAGTATAAAGGGGTCCTGAGATGACAAAATTTGAAAAATACTGGACTAGAATTATGGGCTTAATCTATCTAACGATGAAATTCTTTAAGGATAAATATAAAGTCATACTTTGGTTAAAAAAAATCTACCATAGAGAACTAGTTTGAAGGTACAGCTAGACAATGATTTGTGTGAAGAGATATAGGTAGGTTTATTGGACTGAAAGCTCAAAATTAATCTTTAGTGTGACAGCTTCTCCCAAAGCTATTATCATTTTGGTCTGCATGGTGTCTAAAATAAGGGAGTTGCTAGGTCTTTGATATTCTGCTCTCTTCAGACTGCAACTGGAGTATATTTCTCAGTTGACCATTATATTTTAGAATGGACATTGCCAAATGGGAACATATCCAAGGGGAGGATGAGGATGGTAAGAAGACTAGGACCCATAAAATGAGGATCAGTTGCAGAAATTGAGGATATTTAGCCTAGACATGAGATTTGGCAGGGGAAAGTAGAGAGCATGACTACTGTTTTCAAGTATTTGAGAGGATACAACATGGAAGAGGGATCAAATTGTTCTTGTTGGTTCAAAGGCAATAAGTATAAATTGCCAAGAGACAGATTTTAGCTCAAAGAATGCAAAACCTTCAGGATAAGAGTTATCCAAAGGTGGAATGGGCTACCCCAAGAGTTCTTCAAGTAGAAACTATAAAAATAGCCATCCCCAAACCAGCCAACTGACCAACCAACCAACCAACCAAACAGAAACAAACAAACCTTTTTATTTGGCGCTGTAGAATGGATTCCTGTTCAACAGTGGTTGAATTATATGATCTATGAGATCCCTTTATACTTAGATATGCTGTTATTCTGTGATTTTGACAATTAAACAAATGGACAGAATGCTCCTGGCACCCAATGCAATAGGAGTTTAATAAAGGATTCTGCTAGATGCTGAGGAAATAATTTCAAAGAATTAAACAAGCCTTACTCCCAGCGAGCTTACATTCTAAGGGGAAAGGAGATAGATAGATAGATAGATAGATAGATAGATAGATAGATAGATAGATAGATAGACAGGCAGACAGAAGTAGAGATAGACTGGATAGATAATAGAAACAGAGATAGATTAGACAAAAACAAAGATAGATTAGAAAGATAATATTATTAGGGAAAGGTTAGGTAGATAAATAGAGATGGATAGATAGATGATAAGTAGATCATTTATTAAGTGCTTACTACATGGTAGGTACTATGCTAAGTGTTAGGGATAAAAAGATGACAAACATGACAACCCCTAATCTTGGGAGACATCTGAAGGCAAGCTAGAAAAAGAGAGAAAGGGCTCCTTGGCAGGGTCAAGTTGTACATGAGTTAAGCCAAGAGTGAAGTGAGCATGGTGAATCCTCATGAAATGGAGGTCCATGATATAAGTATATAGAGAAGAAAATAAATATAATAATTTCAAAAGGCTTAATTACACGGTTGGTTGAGAGAGAGAGAGAGAGAGAGAGAGAGAGAGAGAGAGAGAGAGAGAGAGAGCACTATAAATTGAGAGGATTGGGAATGGTTTTATGTGGATAGTAGTATTTGAACTTTTTCATGAGGGAAGAGAGAGATGATGAGGTAGAGATGAGAAAGAAGTGCATTCAGCCACTGAAGACAACCTATGAAAAGGCATAGAGATAGGAAATATAGTATTATGTGTGAGGAACTGAAAAAAAGCTAACTTAATTAGATTGTAGAGTGCATCAGGGAGAGTTTTTTTTTTTCTTTGACCTTCATTCTCCAAGAGGACCGTGACATCAGGAAGGGGATACCATGATTTGCAAGTGAATTGTATTTACATGAGGGAGGGCTGTGCAAAGTCACCAAACTAAATTTCTCCTCCAGAGCTACCAGTGTCCAGTGACAAGATATAGATCAGGATGACTGGAGATGACCCCCAATGCAGTGGGAGACTGGCTTTTTTAAGCTAATGTGTTTCCCAGGTCGCAGTTTGACTGACGCCATGCCCATTGAGTTATCAAATCTTGGTAAGATATGGGGCAGAAAAGATGGTTTGGAGAAAGGTTGCCAAGGACTTTAAAAACTGAACAGAGGTATTTAAGTTTGATCTTAGAAGGAATGGAAAGCCACTAGAGCTTATTGAATAGGGGAGGCACATGGTCATATCTTTGCCAAAAGAAAAGTATTTTGGCAACTGAATGGGGGATATACTGCAGTGATAAGATATTTTAGCCAGGGAGAACAATTAGGAAGCAGTTGCAATGATCTGGACAAGAGGTGATGAGGGCCTGAGTTGAAGTGATAGTAGAGAGGAGGTCATATGTGAGAGCTACTGTGGAGGAAGATGTGGTAAGATTTGGCAAATAATTGGGTATGTGGGGTGTCAGAGAATAAAAAGTAGGGGATAATCATGGACTTGTAAATGTAGGAAACTAGAAGAATGGTGCTATCTTTGACAGAAATAGGGGAAAGGAGGTGGGTTTGTAAAAGGTATATAGACTGGTTGGGGTGAAATGTTTCTAGAACATTCTGTTTGAAATATCCAAAAGATTGTTGGTGATATGGGACTGAATTTTGTAGGTTATCAACAAATATAAATTGCCAAGAGAAAGATTTTAGCTCAATACTCAATATTTGGGAAAAAAATCAGAACAGCAGCTGTCCAAAAGTGGAATGGTTTGCTGTAGGAAGTCAAGTAGAAGCTGTATGAAAATTTGTCATCAATGTTGTAGAAGAGGTGCTCGTGTGTGTGTGTGTGTGCGCGCGCGCACACATATGTGTATGTGTGTGTATCTTTGTGTACCTATGTATGAGTAATTGGCATAAGGTTGAGAAAAAAGAAGTCCTGAGATAGAGCCTTAGGGAACACTCACAGCAAAAGGACATGGTATTATAAATCCACAATAAAATAAGAAAGTGGTTAAACAGATAAGAAGCAAACCATGAAAACACAGAAGATAGAGCATAAAATAAGAAAGCATAGTTAACACTGTCAAATGCAGGAAAGAAGTTAAAAAGGATGAATAAGGAGAAAATACCATCAGATTTGTCAATTAAGAGATTATTGATGTTTGGCAAGAACAATTTCAGTTGAGTAGTGAAATAGGAAGCCAGATTATAATGGGCTGAAGAATGAGAGGGGAAAAAAGTAGAGGAAAAAAATGTATAAGCAACTTTGTTTCCCGTAAGAGCATATATAAGATGGTAGTTTACAGAGAAAATGAATTTTTTTTCCTTTCTCCAAGAACAGGGCAGATTTGAGCATGTTTAAAAGTGGTAGGGAAAGATACAGTAGATTGGGAGAGTTTGAAGGTTAGTTCAGGAGGGAGAATGATTGAGATTGTAATCTGCTGAAGAATACGGGTGGGGAGGAAATCAAGGATATATATGGATGGATTGGCCTTGGTAATTAGAAAGGTCACTTCATTGTCAGAATCTGGGGGAGAGTAGGAAAATACTAGGGATGGTGGCAAGGGGTTTTGGAATGAAGGGAAGGAGAGAAGGTGTAAGAAGCTCAAGTTAATTTTATTAGTAAAGTAGGATGAAAGGGGTTCTCATCTAAGAAGGAGGGAGAGGGGAAGACATAGGAGACTTAAGTAGAGAAAAAATAGTTCGTAATAGTGTGGAATGAGATAATCATTTATGGAAGAATAGAAGAATTACCTTGCTGCAATGAGGGCCCACTTGAAATTGGATAACAAGAATTCATAATATATCTAGACAAAAAGAAAATTGAACAACTTTACTCATTGTTCCACCCTACTACATACATTGATTGACCTCTTTTTTTAAGCTCTAGCATACATTTGGAATTCGAGCTCTGATTCTTAGTATCATTGAAGTAGGAACAAAAACAATCTAACCCAGCAAATTTCTGAGGAATTGATTTCTGATATATACTATATCATAATGTATTATGTTGTATGAATACACATATTACAGATGTCATGTAGTGCATATATTATATACATATTGTAAGTACATACATTCAATATAGTTAGGAAAACTATAATTTTTTCCTAGGTTTTGCTTGATATCTTTTGATGAACACCATAGTCGTTTCTTCTTTTTTATTAGTTTTTTTTTTTTAAATGCTTTATTAACTTCTGGTTTACATCATTCTTTTCCACCAGATTTTTTTTTTTTTTGCTTTTATTTTTGGAGGGCAATTGGAGTTAAGTAACTTGCCCAAGGTCACATGGCTAGGTTTTTTTGTTGTTGTTGTTGTTTTTTGTTTGTTTGTTTGTTTGTTTGTGTATATTAAGTGTCTGAGACCGGTTCCGAACTCAGGTCCTTCTGACTCCAGGGCCAACGCTCTACTCACTGTGCCACCTAGCCACCCCCAACAGATTTTGAGTTCCAAATTTTCTCCCCGTTTTTCTGCTACCCACTGCCCCAAAATAGTGGTCTTACAGGATATCCCCTCCTCCAATCTGCTCTCTCCCATATCTTCTCCCATACCCACATCAACTTTTCCAGTATAGCATGGTGGAACTCTATGCCCTAGGGCCTGTATATATTATTTCCCAAATACATGTAAAACAGTATTAATAATAGTGTATATTTTTAAACATTTGATGTTAAAATGTTGAATTCCACATTTATTCTCTTCCTCCCTTGTCACCCACCCATACTGGGAAGATAAGCAATTCAATATAGGTTGTACATCTGTAGCTATGCAAAACCTTACCATAATAAATATATTGTAAAAGACTGACTATATTTCCCTCCCTCCTACCCCACCTCCCACTTGTTCTATTCTATACTTTGATCCTGTCCCTTTTCAAAAGTGGGTGCTTCCAACTTCTCTCCCCAACAGCCTGCCCTCCCATCCATCATCCCCACTCTCATCCCCTTCCCCTCTACTCTCCTGTAGGGTGAGATACCCTATTTAGTTTGTCATTCCTTCCCTGAGCCAAATTCAATGAGAATAAGGTTGACTCATTCCATTTTGCCTTCTTGTTCTTCCCCTCCATCGTAACCATTTCCCCTTGCCTCTTATATATGAAATAATTTACCCCATTCTGTCTCTCCCCATCTCCTCTCATTTTATTCCTTTCTCAACTCATGCTTTCACCTTTTAAGTATCATCTCATCCTATTAAATTGGGCCTGTGCCCTCTATCTATGTATACCTGTAAACATATATACACACATTCACATATGTATTCATATGCCCATATACCTTCCTATATAGACACACACATATTTCTATTCCCTTCAACTATTTTCATACTGAGAAAAGTTTCATCAATTATAATTATAGTTTTTTCATACAGGGATGTAAATAGTTCAACATTGACAAGTTCCTTATGATTCCTTTTCCCTGTTTAACTGCTCATCTTCTCTTGCTTCTTGTATATGAATGTCAAGTTTTCTATTCAACTCTGGTTTTTTTCATCAAGAATACTTGAAAGGGCCAAGATGGCAGAGTAGAAACAGCATTTCGAATGTGCTCTGCCCCACACAAATTTCAAACAATGTGAAAGGGAGCTTCGAACAACTTCTGGAGCCACAGCACCCACAGAACGGCACAGAGAAGCTAACCTCCTGCTGAGGACAGCCCAGTAGCCCTGCAGGGAGCAGCCAGCACAGCGCTCTGAGAGCAAGCAGCACAGCGCGCTGGGAAACTACAGCGAAGCCTGCAGAGCAGAGCACAGGTCCTCGGTATTAGCCCCAGGGCAGCCTGGCCTTCAGCCAGCTGGTGGAACCCCAGAACACCAGCAATTGTGGCGATTCCAGAATTATCAGCACAGATATGACTAGGACAAAGTGACAGGTTAGTGCCCTATGGACTTTGGGACCAGTATTTGGGAAACACGTGGTTTCCTCCCCTGGGGGCAAAAAGCTGCTGAAGAAGCAGCTGCACAGAAGCCATTTTGCAGCATCAGTAGTGGCTCTAGCTCCTGGTCTTCGAACTGTAGGAAGATCCAGCAATCAGTCTGGGGGTTAATCGCTTTTGCTTTAAACTGCCTGGATCTGGATTGTGGTCTGGGGGGAAGTTTGGGGTGGGTATCCAACTTGCCAGAGTGGGTGGAGGCTTTACAGAGGCCACCCAACTGGCGGAAGTTGTGAAGACCCCACGTTTGGGCGGAAGCTCCCCTGTCTGGTGGCAGAGTCCTACTGTGGCAACAAGCCCCAAAATCAAGTAATTAAGTGGCAATATGCCTAGGCAAACAAAACAAAATAAACAGAAAAGTTCAACATTGGACTCCTATTTTAGGGGCAAAGAGGCTCAAAGCATGGAGGAGGACTGTGAGGTCAGAACTCCTGCACCAAAAGCCCCAAATGAAAATACAAGCTGGCTACAGGCCATAGAGGACCTTAAGAAGCAGATAAGAGAAGTGGGGGAAAATTTGGGAAGAGAAATGAAAAAGATGCAAGAAAAGTATGAAATGACAGTCAACAGCCTGACTGAGGAAAATAACACCTTAAAAAATAGACTAACTCAAATGGCAAAAGAGGCTCAGAAAGGCAATGAGGAGAAGAATGCCTTAAAAAGTCGAATTTGCCAGATGGAAAAGAATCTCAAAAGCTCACTGAGGAGATTCATTCCTTCAGAGTTAGACTGGAGCAAATGGAAGCTAGTGACTTTATGAGAAATCAAGATACTATTAAACAGATCCAAACAAATGAAAGAATAGAAGGCAATTTGAAATATCTCATGGGAAAAACCACTGACCTGGAAAATAGATCCAGGAGAGATAATTTAAAAATTATTGGACTACCTGAAAGCCATGATCAAAGAAAGAAACTAGAAATCATCCTTAAAGAAATTCTCAAGGAAAACTGCCCTGATATTTTAGACCCAGAGGGCAAAATAGAGATTGAAAGAATCCACTGATCACCTCATGAAAAAGATCCCAAAAAGAATACTCCCAGGAATATTATAGCCAGGTTCCAGAATCCCCAGATCAAGGAGAAAATACTACAAGCAGCCAGGAAGAAACAATTTCAATGTTGTGGAAACACAATCAGAATGGCACAGGATCTGGCAGCTTCTACACTGAGGGATAGAAGGGCATGGAATATGATATTCCAGAGGGCAAAAGAGCTGGGAATGAACCCAAGGGTCACCTACCCAGCAAAACTGATTATCTTGTTTCAGGGGAAAATATGGTCATTCAGTGGAATAGAGGACTTTCAAGCATTCTTGATGAAAAAACCAGAGTTGAATAGAAAATTTGACATTCAGACACAAGAAGCAATAGATGCTTGAGAAGGCAATCAAGGAAAAGAAATCAAAAGGAACTTATCAAAGTTGGACTATTTACAGTCCTACATGGAAAAACAATAACTGTGTTTGATGAAACCTTTCTCATTATGAAAATAATTGAAGAAGGGTACATGACATATGTTCACAGCTATACATGGATAGAGGGCACAGGTTGAATTTGATGGGAAGGGATGATTTTTTTTTTTGGAGGGCAATTGGGGTTGGGTGACTTGCCCAGGTTCACGTGGCTGGGTTTTTTTTGTGTGTTGGTTGTCTGGGGCCAGATCCGAGCTCAGGTCCTTCTGGCTCCGGGGCTGGCTCTCTGCTCGCTGTGCCACCTAGCTGCCCCAAGGAAGGGATGATTCTTAAGGGGTGAAGTCAAGAGGTGAGAGAGGAAAGTGGCAAGAGGAGATGGAGAGAGACAGGGTAGGGCAAACTATCTCATGTAGAAGAGGCAAGGGGAAGTAGTTGCAGGCGAGGGGAAGAACAGGAAGGCAAAAAGACAAAACCATATTCTCATTGAAGTTGGCTCAAGGAGAAAATCACATACATACTAAATGGAATGTCTTACCCTCACTCACTCTCCTGAATAGGGGAAAGGGGGATGAGAGGGGGAATGATGGAGGGGAGGGCATTTTGGGGAGAGGGGAGGTTAGAAGTACCCACTATCAAAGAGGGACAGGATAAAAGTAGGGAATGGACCAGGTGGGAAGTGAGACAGGTGGGAGGGAAATATAAGCAGTCTTTTACAATATATCTACTATGGTAATGTTTTGCATAGATATACATGTACAACACATACTGAATTGCTTATCTTCTCAGAGGGAGTGGGTGACAGGGGAGAAAGGGAATGGATCTGAAAATCGAAGTTTTAAAATTAAATGTTTCATAAGATGCCCAGGCAGTGGGGCCCAGAGATTCACCTTGCCCTAATGGCAAAGTCGAAGGGGGTATGGGAGAAGATATTGGAGAGAGCAGATTGGATGAGGGGATATCTGGTGGGACTGCTATTCTGGGGTGGTGGGTAGGGAAAAAATGGGGGAAAATGTAACTCATAATCTGGTGGAAATGAATGATGTAAGCCAGAAGTTAATAAAGCATTTGTTTAATTAAAAAAAAAAAAGAATACTTGAAAGTCTTCTATTCCACTGAATGACTGTATTTCCTCCCACTTCTTTTATTTGCTTCTTAAGGTCCTCTATGGCTTGTAACCAGCTCATAATTTTCTTGGCACCTTTTGGTGCAGGAGTTCTGACTTCACTATCCTCCTCTTAGGATCATGCTTTTATCCATTTTGTCTCCAAAATAGGAGTGTAAAGTTGAGTTGCTCTGTTTATTTTTATTCCTTTGCCTGCTCATGTCACCACTCAATCACTTGACCCCTGGGCTTTTTGCCACAGTAGGACTCTGCCACCAGATAGGGGAGCTTCACCCTAAATGTTGGAGTTTTCTCAGCTGCTGAATGTGTTATTTGGGTGCTCTCTCTGAGGCCTCCACATGCTTTGGCAATCTGGTTGCACACCCCAGGATGTTGACACTAGATGTCAATCCAAATACAAGCAGGTTAAAGTAAGAGCCATTACCCCTCAGACTAGTTTTTGGTCCTCTCACACTCTGCAGTCCAGGAGCTGAAGCTGCCATGTGGGGGCAGCTGCACGGCCCCCATGCCTCAGCATCTTCTTGCCCCAGGGATGAAGGCCGACCACACTCCCAACTTCTGGTCCCAAGTCCACACTGCACTACCTCTCACTTTGTCCTTGGCACCTATTTGTTGTTAATTCTGGAAACCAACAGCTGCTCGTGATCTGAAGTCTCTCCAATTGGTGGTTGCTCAGGCTGCCCTGGGGCTAAAACATCCAGGCTCATGTGTGGCTGGGGTCAGCTCCCAGAGTGCTGTGCTGGCTGCTCCTTGCCAGCCTGCCGGGCTGTACTCAGCAGGAGGGTAGCTTCTCTGAATCATTTTGTGTGTTCTGTAGCTCCAAAGTTTGTTCAGAGGAACCTTTTACATGAGTTGGGGGAGGTGGAAGACAGAGCCCCGTGGAAGTCCTGTTTCTACAATCACCATAGTCTTTAAAAAGTTTAATGCCTTTTTGACATTATAGGAACATTTCAAAATCTTGAATAAAGATATCAAGCAAAAATTAAATGCCCTTTGTTTACATTCTCATTTGGAATCTAATCAAACCGTATTTGTTTTGTGAGTTTATCCTGTATCTAGAACTAAAACATATACTTACAAAAGGTACAATCTTCAGTGCTACTTTTACTATTACTTCATAAGATGAAGCCATAAGATCTGGGTTTGAATACTACCTCTAATGCTTCCTAGCTCTTTATAACATTTTAGTGCCCCAGGAAACCCTTTATTACTATAAGTTGGAGACTAACTGTAGATATCCATTAATAGAATAGTTCCCTATACCTGAGAAATCACATATCCAGTAAAAATAATAGTTCAAATTCATATTTGCCAGATATAATGATTTATGAAATGTTTTACATCCATTATCTCAAATGATCCTCACAATAACTGTTTGAGGTAAGTAATGCCAATATTATACTTTCTATTTTACAAGTGATGAAACTGAGGCTCAGAGAGTCAAGGCAACTTGCCCAAAGTCACATAGTTAATAAACCACAAAGCCAGGACTCTAATCTAGTTTTACTGATTCCAGATTCATCGCAATTTCTCTTATATTCTCCTGTCAAAATGTTGGAATGAATTAAGAATAAGAGACACTAACAGAAGAGTTATTTACAAATAGCATCTATGATTCATGGACAAATGAAAATTTCTGGTCCAGTCCAATTGAATCCAATGAGCAGTTATTAATCAACTGTTGTGTACAAGGGTCTGAGCTTGGCACAAGAGATATAATAACCAATTGAAAAAAAAAAACAATCCCTGGCCTCAAGAAATTTACACTCTATTGGAAGAATACAAGACAACAATATTGGCACTATCACTAAGAAATAAATGACATTAGGCTAAATGATCAGTACTGAGAGAACTAACCTTTCAGAGAAAGGAGAGATCGCTAGCAACTGGCTGATCAGAGAGTACTTTACTACTTATGTAGGAGCAGGACTTTACTGAGGTCTTGAAGAGTAGGTCATATCTGAATAGGCATAGAGGATCTTCTAGGTGAGCATGAGTCTAGGTAAGAGTTGCAGAGATGGAAATGCATGGCTGGACATGCTATTTATAAAATAGACATTTGTACTCAAATATGAAGTATTAATATACCATCTGCTTAGTGTCAGAGATTGGATGCATCTATAGACCAAGGACTGCATCTATTTAGAGTTTAGAAAGTTATTTTCAGGGCCAAGCATGCATTAGATTGTAGTCAGTTCTTCTGGATATAGTTAAGTGTGACAGTAAATCAAACCCTGAGAGAACCTGCAATTTCCACTGTCCATTTTAATAGATCATTATCAAGTCTATGTGGCCTGAAGCTGAGCCATGGCTATTAGAAAAAAGGAGTTCATCAGAATAGCCAAGAAATAATGTGTCCTTATTTCAGACAAGATATCATTCTCTTTAGACCAATCAAAGCTTGTTCCATGACTCAGTGTCAGGCTGCTTTCTGACAGTTTTATTTATTGGAACTTGAGTTAAGCTGGGGGGAGGAAAGAAGCATAAGATCCTATGGTCATCTTATCATAGCACCATACATTTAGGGTCCTTCCATGTCACCTAGTCCAATCTCTCATTTTATTTTATTTTTTAAACAGGCATTTATTTTTCTCCCTACTACTGAAAAGAAATGAAAAGGAAAAAATAAGAAAAGAAAAAAAATATTTTCAACAAACACAAATAGTAAAACCAAACAAATTAGCACATAGGCCATGTTTAAAGATGTAGATCACTTTTTGCATCTTGAGTTCATAATCACTTTATCAGGAGGTAGATACCATGCTTCACCACAAGTCCTCTGGAATCATGGCAACCTCTCCATTTTACATGTGAAGAAACTAAGGTGCAGAGAGGTAACTTGTGAGTAATTTGCCCAAGGTCACATGGGTAGTAAGCAACAGAGGTGAGAGAGTCTTTCCATTCCCAATGCAGCATTCCTTCCAGTATCCCCTTCTGCCTCTATGTATAAGGTTAGAAGGGACCTTAGGGAAACTGATAACAGTAACTCACATTTATGTTGTATGTTTCATTTGATCCTCACAACCTATCTATGAAGTAGGAGAGGCACACATTCCCATTTTACAAATGAAGAAACTAAGGCCATAAAAGTGAATTGTCAGACAATGAACATATATTAAATACCTCATCCATATCAGGCATTATGCTAAGGGATGGTAATACAAAGAAAGACAATAATCAATTCCTGCTCCCGAAGAGCTCACAGTCTAATTCAGGACATGGCATGCAAACAAAATATATGCAGGGTAAATTTCAATCAAGGTTACACACTTCAAGTAGTAGAGCAGAGGTTCAGTTCTTATGCCTTATGACTCCAAGTCTACTTTTCATTAAAGGGATGAACAGCACACTGCCTCTTAAAAAATAATTGTGAAGTAATTTAGTAACATTAACTCATATTTGCAATTGAAGGCATAGTGCTTTCCTCCCAACAAGCCTGTGAAGGTGGCAGTTGAAGTGTTGTTATGCTTATTTTAGGGATGGCTTTCTCTCTTTCATTTCCATGTCTTTGCGTACTCCATTCTGGATCAATGGAATGCTCTCCCTTTTCACCTTCACTTCTTAAAATCAATAGTTTCTATGAAATATCCCTTCCTATATGTGGTTTTTTCTGATCCCTTCCTCAGCTGCTAGTATGCCTCCAGTTACCTTGCATTTTTTAATTTTAATTTTGTAAATCTTTATATTTACACGTTTTCTCTCTAAAGAGAATGTAAGCTCCTTAAAGGAAAGTATTTTCCCCCTTTATTTCTGTATGTTCCTAATATCTAGCACTGTGCCTGGTATATAATAGGTGTTTAATATATATTTGGTTGATTGATGATAAAGATGAAAATCTGAGTGTTCAAATAACTTAACTACATTCACATAGTAAATTCTGGAAGCAAGGTGTGAATCCATGTCTCTTTACTGCACAATATTTGAATTTGATAATGTAGGAAAATATAAGAATGTAGAGGTTTTAAAAATTAATGTTTCTCATCCACATTTGATAAGTGAACCTTATCTTTTCTCCACAATCTAACTGTATGATATGAAGAAAAATTTCCAGAAACGAATTTGTGGATTTTTAGGAATTTTCCATGGATTCATCAATTTCTTCTTAAATTAAATATTATTAACTTTTGGAGGGGAGAAGGTAGGGCAATTGGGGTTAAATGGCTTGCCCAAGGTCACACTGCTAATTTTGTGTTAAGTGTCTGAGGCTGGATTTGAACTCAGGTCCTCCTGACTCCAGGCCAGTGCTCTATTCACTGTGCCACCTAGCTTCCCTGATATTACTTTTTCAATAACAAAAATTGATTTTCTCTTTCCTTCCCCACCGTTGGGAAAAAGGAAAAAAAAAACCTTGTAACAAATATGCAGCCAAGGACAGCTAATACCCATATTGACCATGCCCCCAAAGCATGTGATATTCTGTGGTCTGAATCTACCATCTTTCTGTCAAGAAGCAGGTAGCTTACTTCATCATTTATACTTTGGCATTGTTGGTGAGAGTTCTTACGGTTTTCAAAGTTGGTTGCTTTGGCAATTGTTTTAATTTGAATTACTCTTATTCTGCTAACTTCAGTTCACAGTTCAAAGCCATCCCTAAAATAAGCATAACAACACTTCAACTGCCACCAGGTTTCACTAAAAACATTGCTCCATAATTTATTCTTGCACAATGATATTCCATTGCATTGATATACCATAATTTATTTAGCTATTCCCCAATCAGTGGGTACTTCCTTAGTGTCTAGTTCTTTGCTGCTATGAAAAGAGCTGCTATAAATATGTTTTGTACCCATGGGTCCTTTTATTCATTCTTTTATCTCTTTGGGATTCAAACCTGGTAGTGATATCACTGGGTCAATATCACTGTTAGTAATTCTTTGGGCATAGTTCCACATTGCTTTCATGGACATTAACTTCTAAATTCTCAACAACAATAACTAAAACCTCTCCATTTGAATTTTTTTTTTTTTGCTTTTTGGAGGGCAATTGGGTTTAAGTAACTTGCCCAAGGTTACATGGCTAGGTTTTTGTTTGTGTGTGCGTTAAGTGTCTGTGGTCGGTTCTGAACTCAGGTCCTTCTGACTCCAGGGCCAGCGCTCTACTCACTGTGCCACCTAGCCACCCCTCTCCATTTGATTTTAAAAGCAATTAAACTCCTTTGTAGAGGTATGCTTCCTTCCTCTGTAAACTTACTTATTGAGAAAGCTATTCACGGGCTTCATCATGTGGAGACATCCTCCAGTACAAACTTTAACTTTTTAGGCATGCTTGTAGTAATATACCCCCTCACCCTCTCACAGATGTATCTATATCTATATCTATATCTATATCTATATCTATATCTATATCTATATCTATATCTATATCTATATCTATATCTATATCTATATCTATATCTATATCTATATCTACATCTACATCTACATCTATATCTATATCTATCTATATCTATATATCTATCTCTATCACCTATATCTATCTATCTGATTAAATTATTAAGTTCATGGATAATCCCTAACCATCAGGAAATTAATTTCTAGAAATGTTCTTCATATTATATATTTAAAACTGGGAGAATATAAATGGATGACTATCATATGATGAGGTGGAAAGTGGGATTTCAAATTCTGGGATGGTAGTGGGGTGGTGACTGACAAAGGGAGATGCAGGACTTGAAAACATAAATAGGTGATGCAGAGGGCACAAAAGTGGGTTGTGAAATCTAACTTGGCATGGGGAAAGAAGACTAAAGACATATGCTAATATCTTCAAATTCCACTTTGGTAGAAGACAAAATTCATTAGCTATTATGTTAAAAATGGAGAAGGAAATGATTAGAGAGATCCCTTCCATGAATTTAAAAGGCCTGTGCCTTTATCATGCTATGAAAAGAACTCAATAGAATGAGTTTTTAAAAATGTCAATGTGGTTCAGTGGAAAGTAGTAGATTTACATCAGAGGACTCAAGTTTGAATTCCACCCTTGTCATTTATACAACAATGGGCAAGAGTTATAACCCCCATTAGAAGAGAAAGAGGTTGGACTAAATTCTAAATTCAACATCAAATTTAACCCCAATGTACCTAACATTTCTAAATCTATGATTCTATGATCCTATAACTCATTTTTTTCCTCAAAGGCATGGAAGAGGCAGTCATCTGGCTGCCTATATCAAACATCCTTAATATCTCATTTTAATACTCTGTGATCCCGTAGAATATACATTCCTTGAGGGCAGGGGATGTCTCACTTTTGTATTAAAATCCCCAGTGCCTAACCAGTGCCTGGTACATAATAAACGATAAATTCTTTAGACTGATTACTTGCTGCTACCTTACTATTTTGATTAATCAAATATCTTTTTCTTTTAACTCATGGGTCTTCTGGCTTTGTCTGGTCTAAAAAGCTTTATTGGAGTGGAGATAAGCTGGAGTGATGTGTGCAAAACACTCCAAGATAAAACTTAGCCCATAGAAACCCAGAGTTCTGTTTTCTGATCCTTGGGGTATAAGCATAGAGCTATGGACTAAGTATGGGAAGTAAGACATGTCCCCCAGGACTCATATAAAACATAGTCTCAGTGGAAGGATAGCTATAATGTACAATATTATATGGTAAGTGAATTAAACAATATCCATATGAAGGCTAAGGGAGGAAGATTATTATCCACTTGGATGCGTTTCTGTTGCCAAAATAAATGATAAAATCAAAGATTTCTTTAGAGACCAGGTTCAGCTTGTTCTCTGTTCAAAGCAAAGGGAAAAAAGTCTCCTTTGGCACTTTAAGTGAGCTTAATATGTGACAGTGTTGATTTGATTCATGGTTAACTTCAGACAGCAGCCATTAGGAAAATGTCATTATCACGGGACACTGAGAATGTACAGAGGTTTAATTTGCTTTAACTTTCTTAGTGCCAAGCCCTCCAGAGAGAGCACCCTCTCATTTATAGAAAGTAACACAAAACGTGGCCTGAGGATTCCTTTAAGATGCCTTCCATCAAAGGGAAAGAAATCTTGGTGCTGGGAATAAGGGGAAGGCTGGGACATTTTATTAAATAAAACAAAACTCCATTATGAAGTACCATGCTACATCAAGAATTCATTAGACCATAAGGCCAATTATGTTCCATGTCCCCTCAAGTGATGGCTAGTGCTTCTTGCTCACCAAAATGCATATAATTTATATACTAAAATAGTGATACTTGCTGAGGATTGCTAATATAGTATAGTAATAGTTATAGTAGTTCAGCAGAACTATTTTTCCTAAAAGGGTGATTCTTCATTGAATAATCTTCTGGTAAATACTTAATCTCTACTCCCTAACTAGGTACTGTGGAGAATTAAAAACATGTAAATGTAAAGAAACAAATAAATAAGAATCAATCCCATTCTTCAAAAATTTATAGTCTGGAAGTCGGAGGTACCATTTATACACAAAGAACTAAAAAGCAAGACAGAACGTGAAACTTGAGAAGTATGCAATTATTGAGTTTGTTCAGGAAAAGAAGGGATCACTTCCTTCTGGGAGCACCAGGGAAAGTTTTTTGGAAAATTTAGCTTCTCCCCTAACTCTTAAAGGAGAAGTAGCAGCTGGACATCTAAAATTGAGGTGCAATCACATTTTAAACATCGATAATAATGCAAATGAAACTTCAATAAATATTTAAGTGTAAGAAGCAGTGTGAAGCATTGGATAGAGAGCCAGCCTTGGCCTATATGGACCTGGGTTCAAGTTTCAAACTCTTTTTCCCCCCATACTGGCTATATGACCCTGATCATTTACATTTTCAATACCCTAAGAAAATCTCTAAGGTTGTAAAACTTGTAGAATAATTGTAGAATTACATTGGTGGGATGTTTCCTCTCCAGGAACTCCTTAATCTGTGTTAGTCTGACCAGCTGACTGGTTTTTCTTTCTTCCTTATATATTACACACACACACACACACACACACACACACACACACACACACACACACACACACAGAGAACATTATCTGTCAGACTTTATGGACACACACACACACACAGAGTAAAATAAATCTGGAAAGGTATATTGGGGCCAATTGGTAGAAGTACTTTAATGCATATCTATCTATATATTGTATTCCTCCAGCAAATTCTTTGAGAAGAACTATTTCTTTTCTGTTTTTTTTTTATCTTCAACACCTAGGACAGTGCTTTTAACATGGAAAGTGCTTTAATAACTGTGTTAAAAAATAAAGTTATTTAAAAAAATAATAATCAGCCAAGCAATTCTTTCAAATTTCATTAGTTATAATAGCATTGTTAAAGATGCCAAATTCTTAATAAAAAAGTAAAATATGCACATTTTCATCTAATCCTTAACAATCCTAATAAGATGCTCCAAGTTTAGACGGGGCATTTTATTAAATAAAATATAAAATATAATTCCATTATGAAGTGCCATGCTACATCAAGAATTCACTAGACCATAAGGCCAATTATGTGCCATGTCCCCTCAAGTGATGCCCAGTGTTTCTTGCTCACCAAAATGCCTATCACTTATATACTAAAATAGTGATATTAATTTTTTTGTTATTAAACAAATGCTTTATTAACTTCTGTTTTACATCATTCATTTCTGCCAGATTTTGAGTTACAATCATTTTCCCCCCGTTATTCCCCTACCCAACCTCCCAGAATAGCAGTCCCACAAGATATCGCTTCCTCCAATCTGCTCTCTCCCATACCTTCTCCCATACCCCCTTCGACTTTTCCATTAGAGGAAGGTGAATCTTTGTGTCCCAATGCCTGCACATCTTATCTCCCAATTATAAGCAAAAGAGTATTAATAATAGTATTTACACATATTTGAAACATTTAATGTTGAGACCTCAAATTTCAGATCCATTTCCTTCCTCCCTTGTCACCCATTCCCTCTGGGGAGATAGGTAATTCGGTATATGTTGTACATGTCTAGCTATGCAAAACATTATCATAGTAGATCCCACTCATCCCACCCCCACCTGGTCCATTCCCCACATGATCCTGTCCCTCTTCTATAGTGGGTACTTCCAACAACCCCTCCCCCCAAGGATGCCCTCCCATCCATCATCCCTCCTCTCATCCCCCTTCCCCCTATTCTGCTGCAGGTTGAGATGTCCCATTTAGTATGTATGTCATTCTCTCCCTGAACCAAATTCAATGAGAATGTGGATTTGCCTTTTTGCCTTCCTATTCTTCCCCCACTTACAACCACTTCCCCTTGCTTCTTCTACATAAGATAGTTTACCCTACCCTGTCTCTCCCCATCTCCTCTTGCCACTTTCCTCTCTCACCTCATAATTTCATCCCTTGAGTATTCTCCCTTCCCAACAAATTCAACCTATGCCCTCTATCCATATATAACTGTAACCATCTACACACACATTCACATATGTACTCATATGACCACACACCCTTCTTCCATTATTTTCATAGTGAGAAAGATATCATCAGTCATAGTTATTGCTTTTCCATATAGGAATGTAAATAGTTCAACTTTGATAAGTTCCTTTTGATTTCTTTTCACTGATTACCTTCTCAGGCATCTCTTCCTTCTTGTGTCTGGATGTCAAATTTTCTATTCAATTCTGGTTTTTTCCTCAAGAATGCTTGAAAGTCCTCTATTCCACTGAATGACCATATTTTCCCCTGAAACAAAATACTCAGTTTTGCTGGGTAGGTGACCCTTGGGTTCATTCCCAGTTCTTTTGCCCTCTGGAATATCATATTCCATGCCCTTTGATCCCTCAGTGTAGAAGCTGCCAGGTCTTGTGCTATTCTGATTGTGTTTCCACAATATTGAAATTGTTTCTTCCTGGCTGCTTGTAGTATTTTCTCCTTGATCTGGGGATTCTGGAACCTGGCTATAATATTCCTGGGAGTTTTCTTTTTGGGATCTTTTTCAGGAGGTGATCTGTGGATTCTTTCAACCTCTATTTTGCCCTCTGGATCTAAAACATCAGGGCAGTTTTCCTTGAGAATTTCTTGAAGGGTGATTTCTAGGTTCTTTCTTTGATCATGGCTTTCAGGTAGTCCAATAATTTTTAAATTGTCTCTCCTGGATCTATTTTCCAGGTCAGTGCTTTTTCCCATGAGATATTTCACATTGCCTTCTAATCTTTCATTTGTTTGGATCTGCTTAACAGCATCTTGATTTCTCATAAAGTCACTAGCTTCCATTTGCTCCAGTCTAACTCTGAAAGAATGAATCTCCTCAGTGAACTTTTGAGATTCTTTTTCCATCTGGCAAATTCGGCTTTTTAAGGCATTCTTCTCCTCATTGCCCTTTTGGGCCTCCTTTGCCATTTGAGTTAGTCTATTTTTTAAGGTGTTGTTTTCCTCAGTCAGGCTGTTGACCCTCATTTCATACTTTTCCTGCATCCTTCTCATTTCTCTTTCCAATTTTTCCTCCACTTCTCTTATTTGATTTTTAAAGTCCTTCTTAAGGTCCTCTATGGCCTGCAACTCACTCATGTTTTCCCCTGGGCCTTTTGGAGCAGGATTTCTGACCTCACAGTCCTTTTCCCGCTCTATGCCCCCAAAATAGGAGTCTAGGGTTGCATTTTTCTGTTTCCTTTGCCTTGGCATGTTGCCACTTAATTCCTTGACTTTTGGGCTTGTAGCCACACTATGGCTTTAGGGCCAGATAGAGGAATTTTCGTCCCGAACGTGTGGGGGGGCAACTTCCGTTTCTGGCAAGCTGTAAATCCACCCACAACTTCCACCCTAGATCATAATCCAGATCCAGGGAGGTTAAAGCATGAGCTATTACCCCCCAAGACTGATCGCTGGGTCTCCCTACGGTTCTGCAGGCTGGGAGCCGGGGCTGCCTCTGAAAACTACAGGATGGTGTGTCTCCTCAGCGGCTTCTAGCCCCCAGGGGAGGAAGCTGACGCATTCCCCAAATACAGGTCCCAAAGTCCATAGGACACTAACCTCTTACTTTGTCCTAGCCATGTCTATGTTGATAATTCTGGAGTCGCCACAGCTACTGGTGTTCTGGGGTTCCTCCAGCCGGCTGTTGGCCCTGCTGCCCTGGGGCTAAAACCTTGGCTCACGCGGACCTCAGCTCCGGCTTGGCTCGGCTTCCCGCGCGCTGCGAGCTGCTGGCTCCCGGCTCCCGGCTCCCAGACCTCTGTGCTGGTCCTTCCTGCAGGGCTGCTGGGCTGTCCTCAGCGGGAGGTTAGCTTCTCTCTGTCGTTCTTTGGGTGCTGGGCCTCCAGAAGTTGTTCAGAGTCCTTTTTACATAGTTTGGGTGGAATCTGGGGGGAGAGTGGCTTGGATGAGTGTTTCTACTCCGCCATCTTGGCTCCGCCCCTCTGTGATATTAAATTTTTAAAGGAATTTAGATTTTGTTTTATGTGCAAAGAGGATCGTGGAACAAGATTACTTTTAGCAAAGATGTCTCATGAACCATAACAGCTGACTGATATAATCTGAAACTTTGTCAAGCAATTAACATACATTTTCTCATCCAAGCTTCACAGCACTGTGAACTAAGTGCTGCAGAAGTTGTTACCCCATTTTGCAGATGAGAAAATTGAGATCCAAAAGAGTCAAATGACTTGACCATGGTGACACAACTGATGTCAGAAGTAGGATTTGAACCCAAGTCTTTCCACCTCCAAATCCAATATTCTATGTACTACATTATATTATCTCTATTCCATTTTGAGGAATTACTCAGGTCAGATATATGTACTTCATTTCTCTCTTGGCTCTAATCTTGACATTTTGGACATCTCCACCATCTCTTCCCACCACTGTTTTAAGTTTCCTTTTGTACATTGTCTCTCTCCATTAGAATGTAAGATCCTTGAGAGCAGAGACTTTCTTTTTGCCTTTCTTTGTATCTCTAACTCTTAGCACAGTCCCTGGCATATAGAAAACATAAGAAATACTTGTTGATGACTCACTTAACAGCACTGACAAATAAAGAAGAAATTTCCTTGAAAACTATAGTGAATACACTTGATTATATAGGTCGATATACCCAGGTACACATGAACATACCCTCTCTGTCTCTTACTTTCATGCACACACACACATGCACACACACACACATGCACACTTACACTTACACACATCTCACCTTAGTCTTTTTTCATCTTCCACTTCGAATTACTTCTTGGACTTTTAGCAAAATCTATTTCTTAAGAAGATTATCTGCTGCAGAATGAATAGAAAATAAAAGGATAGGTGAAGACACTACTAATGGCTTTTACCAGTTCCTGGGTTTTAGGGACTAAAAAATTATGGTAGGTGGCAAAGAAACCCAATTAAAGCAAGAAAATTTTAAACTAAGAGATGAAAGGATAAGAGTAGTTAGAAATTATTCATTGGACAGAATGGAGGTGCCATACTATTTACTACTGATACTGAAAAATAATAATTCAGTAAGTTTACCAGGTATGCTTTCCTCTCAAGAGGAGGGGGATTATGTAGTGTAGTAGAGAGAATATTAGGTGTGGAGTCAGAGAAGCCGGATGGCAATCTCAACTCTGTTATTTACTATTTGTATAACATTGAATAAATAATTTGGTCAGCAAAGCACTTACTTTATTCATCTGTAATTGCAGAGATTAGACAAGATAATCTCTATTGTCCCTTTGTGCTCTGATTTTGCACAATCCTATTAAATGTAATGTAAAATACTTCTGCATCTGCTCCAGAATAGATGATGTACTATTTCCTTCCTTGTAAAAGCAGAAAGGAGGAAAATAAATCAGTATCTAAAGAGTGTTATCCTCCTCCTATTCCTTCTTCTCTTCCTCCTCCTCCTCCTCCTCCTCCTCCTCCTCCTCCTCCTCCTCCTCCTCCCCCTCTTCAGCACCAACAATAGTAGTAGCAAGAATCACTTATTGAGCATCTGTAATGTCATTTCCCATTCAACACTTGAATTCTGCTGAAGGCAGGATTTAAACATAGGGAGTTGAATAAGAACACAACTGTGACCTCTTTGTGATTCATTGCTTCTTTCTTTAAGCATACCAGTGTCAGGCCCTGAGCTGGTGAAGAGAAAGTTAATCCTTGGTTCCATATTTGCAGATTGAGAGGTACTATGCCAGTAAGTTACTGAGTTTATTCAATCAAGGGGCTCTAAACAACCAAGGACAACGTATGAATTAAACACAAGGTGGTGGTCTACTTAGGCTAACAAGCCAAGACTCTTTAATCACTCATTATCCATGGCTTTTTTCTAAAAGGTTATGATATTCCTTGTGCCTACTGATGATGCTAGGCTGCTTTTCCTGAAACTATGAACAACTTTTCAGGGATTGGTTTAGAAACTGCTTTTGTATTGTCTCTTTACTGACCAGTTTTAATTTAGTATAGAATGAGACATAGCCCCTAAGAGGTTTTTATCAAATTCATTACCTTAGGAGGTATAGGGGATTTCACTTATCTGAGTATGGGGATAGAGAATAAGTGCACTGCTTATTTCCATCTTGTTATTTTCAAAGCTTTTATGTTTTAATGAAATGTTTTTGTTGTTGGGTTGGTGGCTCTCAGAGCTTCTGTTAATGAAGAGTGTTGTTTTGTGATTTGAATGACTGATTCCAATAGCTCACAATGAAATGGGAATAGTATCATGGGACTCCAGAGTCAAAGTTCTCAGAATTTTCAGAGGCTCATTGAGATAGAAAGAAAAAAAAAAGAGTACATATGCTTTCTGGGTTTTTTGTTTGTTTTCTAAAAAGAACATACCCTGCATATCACATACCCTGAATTTTTTTCTTTTGGTTAGGAAAACATAAGTCACACTAGATTTAGACAGTAATTTCAGAGAGAGGAGAGATCTATAAGAGCTAGAGACAGTGGGGGAAAGTTTCACAGAAGACATAGAACTTGAGCGAAGTCTTGAATTGACACATATCATCACTTAAACTATACTAGCACTATTTCAAGTATTGTGGAAACTACACTCTAAAAGACTTGGCCATCTGGCTGATTTTGTCATCTCTACTGATGGAGCAAACATGTAAATAATTTGATTTAATGCAGACAATGCTCTCTCTCTCTCTCTCTCTCTCTCTCTCTCTCTCTCTCTCTCCTCTTATGTTTTCCATGCTTTTACTTCAGGAACACTAACTTTGTGGCTATACCTTTTCTTCTTCAAGAAACTGGAATTTCTCATTTCTAATGGAAAATGTATTGGTGCTGTTATCTAAAGGATCCAGAATCAAATCTTGTCTCTGACATTTAATACTATTATATTGACCTTGTTAAAGTCATGCAGTGGCCCTTAACTTGCTCATCTATAAATGAGAAGGTTAGAAGTTGGTGTCTGAGGTCTTTTACAGCTTCAAATTGAGGATCCTGTGTTCCAAAAATAGTTTACAACTATACAACAGCCACTAAAACAAGGCAAGTGGCCTGAAAAAACACAGGTGAAACAGGCTGGGTACTCTTATTTCACAACATGTGATGCCTTTGCTTCCAGAGGAGAAATAAGGACTATTTAACCACATCTAGAAATTAATTTCTCTTAATGATTAACTAAGGATTTCAGCCTGCTTTCTAAACATTCAAAGGCAAAAGTTAAAAAGGTAAATCTGTAGCTTTTTAAATTTTTCAGCAATCATCTTATGTCTAATATTTAAATAGGGAAAAGTCAGTTTAAAGAATTAACTAACTGCCTACTATGTGCATGGTACCACATTGGGTGCTGGGGGAAATAATTTTTGAGAAGACACAGTCCTTGCCTCATGAAGATTAGTGCAAAGTCAAGAGATTTTACTCACAGATACCTAAGTGTCCTGAGAAATATTATATGATAACTCATTTAGATGCAAAGTTATACATATGTAGAAAAGGGGGAGAAGTTATTACCAATTTGGGGAATCAAGGAGTAGGTGACTTTGATTGTAGGTCCACTGAGCTTGGTCTAGCAAAGCTATTTTTACGTTTCATAAAAGTAAGCTTTTGTTAATCTGTTTGCAAACATACAATAATTTTAATATAATAAACAATAAAATTATTAAATTAATTATTAAATATTAATAAATAATAATTATTAAATATTAATAAATAATTTAAAATAATTCAACATGAATTATTAGATGCAAAAATACATGATAACTTCTTTAGCTATGACATATATCATAACATAAAGGGAAAAGGTTGTTGTCAACTTGGGGGAATCAGGGAAATATTCATGGAGGAAGTAACATTAAATAGCAGGCCCGTTGCAACAATTGCCATTTCAAAGAAATACACTATATAAAAAAAGTTGTTTCTATGACCCATAGAAAAAATACATTATTGACATATCCAACAATGTACATGTAATTCTGTACCATTGTCCATGTAATAGTCTCCATGATGAAAGAACTTGATTGCCTGCAGTTTTCATTATATAGGGAATGTAAAACTCTGCAATTCTTTTTATCTTGCTCTCCAGTGATAAGCACCCTTCATTTCCATTAGCTCTTTCTTAGCTCCTATATCCCCACCATCTAAATAATCCTCCTATACATGGCACAGTGGGCAGTGTATAGGATGTGGAGTCAGGAAGACTTATCTTCCTGAGTTCAAATGTGACTTCAGACACTTGCTAGCTGTGTGACTCTGGACAAATCACTGACCATCGTTTGCCTCAGTTTCCTAATCTGTAAAATGAGCTGGAAAAGGAAATGGCAAACCACTCAGACATCATTGCCAAGAAACCTCCAAATGGGTTCACAAAGAATTAGACATGATTGAAGCAGCTCAACAACAATAATCAAACCCTGGCTTACTGAAAAGTCACTGTAAGTGTGTGTGGGATAATCAAAGGAATTCTCTGATCAGTTTGATAAGCTTCTTGGGAGCTGAGCCTTTTCTGTTGAACTCTTGATGATCCATACTTCTTCCCATAAAGAATCTGAACATGCCTATGGACATCTTGTGGTTAGCTGGTGGTGCAATGAATAGAGTGCTAGGCCTTAAGTCAGGAAAACTCATCTATCTTCTCAGATACTTGCTGTGTAACCCTAGGCAAGTCACTTAACCCTGTTTGCCTCAGTTTCCTCATCTGTAAAATTAACTGGAGAAGGAAATGGCAAACTACTTCAGTATCTTTGCCAAGTAAACTCCAAATGAGGTCACAAAGTCACACAATTGAAAAAAAAACTGAACAGCATATATGTATATATATATATATATATACATATATATATATATATATATAACAATTCAACAACAACAGCAAAAAAAACATGGGCATCTTATAAAGAGGGCAATGGCAGCTCCTGATTAAGTCAGTAACTGGGACTACCTTTAGTGAATTGTTCAGTTTGAGGCCACCTATTGATTTTTCCTAGGGAATGGGTTTCAGTGCCTGGGATTGCCCCTGAGAAGAATTGATTATAACATTCTTCAGGGAAAATAGAATAATTGGAGTAGTCATCCCTTTGTCATGCCTATAAAAAGAATCTTCTTTAAGTATTCTGATATTCTTCTTCTTCTTCTTCTTCTTCTTCTTCTTCTTCTTCTTCTTCTTCTTCTTCTTCTTCTTCTTCTTCTTCTTCTTCTTCTCCTTCTTCTTCTTTTTCTTCTTCCTCCTCCTCCTGGTCCCTTTCAGCTCTAGATCTATGGTCCTATGATGCCATTTCATTTCATCATCTTAGTGCTCATACTTTTTGTGAGGGTATTAGTGAATGAAGATTTTAAAGAAGGAATGCATACAGACCATTCACAGTAAATCAGAAAATAGATTTAGTATAATGATATGCAGAGTAATTCAGGCATTTAGCCAGGAGTGATGGAATAAGACCTAATTAGCAGCCCCTCTTGCTATTGTCACTCCCGGATCCCTATTTTCTATCCTTGGGGGGTAGGATGGATCCTGATAGTCAGATAGAAGACAGAGCATTAGAACGATGTGTACTCCCTTCTACTGCCATCACAAAAGCTACATAAAAGATACTGACAGCAGCAGCAGCAGCAGTCCAGATGTCATTGGAAAAACTCCTCCCCCACTATCAGCATACCTATCTATTGACATCCAGATTGCTCTGTGGCAGTGGCAGGTACTCTCGGAGGGCCATGCTCTGTGTAAGTGACCAGTGTGCAAAACATCCTCCCCTGCTTTTTTGTAGTAAGACAGGGTAAGTTGTACCTAATGAGACCATTTTACATTTGAGGAAATGTATCCAAATAGACATTAATTGACTCAATAAGAGTCATATACCAAGTAGGTAGCTGAGGCCAAAGTTGAACTCAGGTCTTCCCAATTCCAGGTCCAGAATACTATACACCACCTCACCAGATGCCTCAAGAATTACAGCCAAGGAATATAAGATTATCTTCTAACTGAAAGATGTGGGGATCTTGTTTGTTTTCTCTAAGAAAACCCCAAACACATGATAGAAAGGCAACCTATAGTCATCAACTGGGTCCAAATGGAATAATGGATTTTTTTTGGAGTTTGATGACCTCTATGGTCATCTAATCCATGCCAGACACAAAATCAAATCTCTACTATGATATAACCAACAAGTGATCCAGCTTCTGCTTGAAGACCTTCATTATGGAGAAATGTTCTGAAGCAGTCTATTCTATTTTGGGAGAGCACTAATTGTCAGAAAGTTTTCCCCTGAGATCAGGTCTGTTTGTCTCTTTTCATTTTTCTGTTCATTGTTCCTACCTCTACCCCTTGGGGCAAAGCAGGGCAAGTCAAATCCCTCTTGCTCCTGACAACCCTGCAAATATTTGAAAAGAGCCATTGTGGTCTTCACCAGTGTTTTCTTCCCCGTCAATTAATCAATGGTTAAAAAAAGGGTATGAGTGATGTTTTTTAATTTGTGTGTAAACTGGATTTAAGTGAGGCAGAGTTGCACAAAGTAGTCAATTTCAATCTCTCCTTCAGAGCCTTCACAGTACAGTTGCAGGACAGAATCAAGATGACTGGCAATGGCTCAAGATACACTAGATGATCCTGGAATCTTTGATGTCTAAAGGATCTCTAAGTATTCCACATAGCCTGCTTCAGCTGCCTTCATGGCCATTGGAACAAATTGTTCTCATCTGCCCATTCTACCTGGGGAAGTCTTCACATGCTTGGGGCAGACACCCACTAACTCACTAATGGGTTTGAGACCCCTTGGTTACCTTCAACCTGGTTCAGTCCATCTGTCAAAATGGTTTACTGGGGTATGGCTGCTGCCTACACCACAGCTTCTTGGAGCCACAGGTGAGGGTTAGGTGGAACAGGTAGGCACCAAAGGTGGAAAGCAGCCTTGGAATCTATAAGCATTTAATAAGTACCTACAAATGTGACAGATACTATGCTAAGTACTGAAGAGACAAAGATAAAAGTAAAAAAGAATTTACAAGAACCACTAAGAAAACCTACAGTAATAGAAGCAGCTTCCAATTGCATCTCAGGTATCTGACTTCTGAGATCATTATTAAACAACATTTGAAACAAAGCAAATGTGTTTTGGAAAGAGCTCTGGATTTGGAGTCAGAAAATTTGGCTTCCAGTCCTGGCTCTTCTCTTTATCATCTGTGTGGCCACAGGCAAATTTATTATTAGCCTCTCTAAGCCTCAGTTTCTTCTATTTCAAAGTGAGATGATTGGCTTAGATGATCTCTGAGATCCATTTCAGATTATCAATCTATCTATCTATCTATCTATCTATCTATCTATCTATCTATCTATGTATTTATCTATCTATCCAGATATTTATATCTATTTTATTAGACTAAATATGCACAGTTCCTTTATGATGGTTTAACATCATCATATATCATGGACTTGAGACTGTTTACCATTTATTTCTTTTGCCTAGCAACATCTCTTCTGGTCAAATGTGATGCTCAGAACTGAATAAAATCCTCTTGATATGGACAAATCATACTGTTTCTCTGTGATAGTTTTAAAATTTGCTTTCCTTGGATTGTACCTTGGACTACTTAAAAGAGAAGTTCATGCTGAAACTTTTAGGAACTTTTATAGAGTACTAATTGTATTTGAATACTTTATGAGTTCTGCATGTGTGTGTGTGTGTGTGTGTGTGTGTGTGTGTGTGCACGCACACGCGCATACATGTGTAATGTGTGAAAAATTAGTGTTAATTCTGAGATAATTATTATATTTCTGGCATTTAGTAATATATGTGAATGGTAGACTGAGAAAACCTTTCGGAAATTTTCCATGCAATTACCTGAATGCTATTATGAATGATATAGCTTTTCAGAGAAACTGTCAAGGCTTCTGTTTTCCTCCAGCTCTATCAAATGAACTACTTAAGAGGAAATGTGTCCAGTTTTTTGAAAGATTATTAGCTGAGTGACTAATTGGTTATATTCTGGGCTCAACTATGCTCCCAGGTATAAAATGTCAACTTCTATTGAAATCACTTAGGTGGAATGGGGCAGGATGCCACCTAGTATACCCACACTTCCAGTTAGGGCCAATCTTCAAAGGGAAATACCCTTGGGAAGTAATCACTTACAATAATACCACCTTGTATTGTTTTGTTTTACTTTTTAAACTGGGTCTATCTCATCCAAGCTGGAGGATGGCAGATTGGCAAGAGAAACTTTGACTTGCTTAATTTTTGACCTGGGCTGGTTTGCCCTTAGGCAACCCAAAACCTCCTTCCCCACTCCCAACCCTCACTCCTAGTTGCTTACGATATTGGTGCTAGACTTGGTGAGGGCACCTAATTAGCATTAACCAAATTATAGCTCAGAACTCTCAAGCTTGAGCAATTGACCAGCCTTAGTCTCCTTCAGTAGGAAAGGATAATAGGAATGTACCATCAGACTGGGCAAATTTCCCCATATTGTGTCTAGTTCTACTCTATTTGGTTTTTCAAAAAGAATCATCTCAGGCAGCACAGCTCGATGGGAACAGACAGCACTCTGGGAGCTGAGCCCAGGCCCTCCTGAGCCACGGTTTTAGCGCTAGGGTGGCTGGGCCAGCAGCCAGCTGGAGGGACCCAGAACACCAGCAGCTGTGGTGATTCCAGAATTATCAGCACAGATATGCCTAGGACAAAGTGAGGGTTTACTGCCCTATGAACTTTGGAACCAGCATTTGGGGAACTGTCGGCTTCCTCCCCTGGGGGCAAAAAGCTGCTAAAGAAACGCGGCACAGAAGCCATTTTGCAGCATCAGTGGCCACTCTAGCTCCTGGTCTGTGAACTGTAGGGAGACCTAACAATCAGTATGGGGGTTAATTGCTCTTACTTTAAACGGCCTGGATCTGGATTGTGGTCTGGGGGGAAGTTTGGGGTGGGTATCCAATTTGCCAGAGTGGGTGGAGGCTTTACAGAGGCCACCCAACCTTCGGAAGTTGTGAAGACCCCATGTTTGGGACAGAAGCTCTCCTGTCTGGTGGCAGAGTCCTACTATGGCAACAAGCCCCCAAATCAAGTAATTAAGTGGCAACATGCCTAGACAAAAGAAACAAAATAAACAGAAAAATTCAACATTGGACTCCTATTTTAGGGGAAAAGAGGATCAAAGCATGGAGGAGGACTGTGAGGTCAGAATTCCTGCACCAAAAGCCCCAAATGAAAATATAAGCTGGCTACAGGCCATAGAGGACCTTAAGAAGCAGATAAGAGAAGTGGGGAAAAATTGGGAAGAGAAATGATAAAGATGCAAGAAAAGTATGAAATGACAGTCAACAGCATGACTGAGGAAAATAACACCTTAAAAAAAAAAGACTAACTCAAATGGCAAAAGAGGCTCAGAAAGCAATGAAGAGAAGAATGCCTTAAAAAGCCAAATTTGCCAGATGGAAAAAGAATCTCAAAAGCTCAATGAGGAGATTCATTCCCTCAGAGTTAGACTTGAGCAAATGCAAGCTAGTGACTTTATGAGAAATCTAGATGCTGTTAAACAGACCCAAACAAATGAAAGAATAGAAGACAATGTGAAATGTCTCCTGGGAAAACCACTGACCTGGAAAATAGATCCAGGAGAGATAATTTAAAAATTATTGGACTACCTGAAAGCCACAATCAAAGAAAGAAGCTAGAAATCATCCTTCAAGAAATTTTCAAGGAAAATTGCCCTGATGTTTTAAACCCAGAGGGGGAAATAGAGGTTGAAAGAATTCACCGATCACCTCCTGAAAAAAGATCCCCAAAAGAAAACTTCTAGGAATATTATAGCCAGGTTCCAGAATTCCCAGATCAAGGAGAAAATCCTACAAGCAGCCAGGAATAAACAATTTTAATACTGTGGAAAGACAATCAGAATAGCACAAGACCTAGCAGCTTCTACACTGAGGTATCGAAGGGCCTGGATTATGATATTTGAAAGGGCAAAAGAGCTGGGGTTGAAGCCAAGGGTCACCTACCCAGAAAAACTGAGCATCTTGTTTCAGGGGAAAATATGGTCATTCAGTGGAATAGAGGACTTCCAAGCATTCTTGAGGAAAAAACCAGAGTTGAATAGAAAATTTGACATTCAGACACAAGAAGCAAGAGATGCTTGAGAAGGTAATCAGGGAAAAGAAATCAAAACGAACTTATCAAAGTTGAACTATTTACATTCCTACTTGGAAAAACAATAACTGTGTCTGATAAAGCCTTTCCCATTATGAAAATAATTGAAGAAGGGTATATGGGCATATGTTTACAGGCATACATGGATAGAGGGCACAGGTTTTATTTGATGGGAAGGGATGATTCTTAAGGGCTGAAGTCAATAGGTGAGAGAGGAAAGTGGCAAGAGGAGATGGGGAGAGACAGGGTAGGGTAAACTATCTCATGTGGAAGAGGCAAGGGGAAGTAGTTGCAGGAGAGGGGAAGAACAGGAAGGCAAAAAGGCAAAACCATATTCTCATTAAAGTTGGCTCAAGGAGAGAATCACATACATACTAAATGGGATATCTCACCCTGCAGGAGAGTAGGGGAAAGGGGGATGAGAGGGCGGAGGATGGAAGGGAGGGCATTCTGGGGGGAGGGGAGTTTGGAAGTACCCACCATGAAAGAGGGACAGGATCACAGTAGGGAATGGACCAAGTGAGAGGTGAGATGGGTGGGAGGGAAATATAAGCAGTCTTTTACAATTTATCTACTATGGTAATGTTTTGCATAGCTATACATGTACAATGCATACTGAATTGCTTATCTTCTCAGAGGGAGTGGGTGACAAGGGAGGAAGGGAATGAATCTGAAAATCGAAGCTTTAAAATTAAATGTTTCATAAGATGTCCAGGCACTGGGGCTCAGAGATTCACCTTGCCCTAATGGCAAAGTCGAAGGGGGTATGGGAGAAGATATGGGAGAGAGCAGATTGGATGAGGGGATATCTAGTGGGACTGCTATTCTGGGGTAGTGGGTAGGGAAAAATGGGGGAAATTGTGACTCAAAATTTGATGGAAATTAATTATGTAAATCAGAAGTTAATAAAGCATTTGTTTAATTAATAATGAAAAAAGAAAAAGAATGCTTGAATGTCCTCTATTTCATTGAATGACTATATTTTCCCCTGGAACATGATACTCAGTTTTGCTGGGTAAGTGATTCTTGATTTTAATCCCAGCTCTTTTGGCCTCTGGAATACAATATTCCAAGCCCTTCAATCCCTCATTCTAGAAGCTGCCAGGTCCTGTGTTGCCCTGGTTTCATTTACACAAAATTCAAATTGTTTCTTTTTGGCTGCTTGGAATATTTTCTCCTTGATCTGGGAATTCTGGAACCTGGCTATATTATTCCTAGAAGATTTCTTTTGGGGATCTTTTTCAAGAGGCGATTGGTGGATTCTTTCAACCTTTATTTTGCCCACTGGTTCTAAAGCATCAGGGCAATTTTCCTTGAGAATTTCTTGAAGGATGATTTATAAGTTCTTTTTTTGACCATGGCTTTCAGGTAGTCCAATAATTTTTAAATTAACTCTTCTGGATCTATTTTCCAGGTCAGTGTTTTTTTTCCAATAAGATATTTCCCATTACCTTCTATTCTCTCATTCGTTTGGATCTATTTAATAGTATGTTGATTTCTCATAAAGTCATTAGCTTCCATTTGCTCCAATCTAATTCTAAAGGAATGATTCTCTTCTGTGAGCTTTTGAGATTCTTTTTCCATCTGGCAAATTCAGCTTTTTAAGGCATTCTTCTACTCATTGGCTTTTGAGCCTCTTTTGCCATTTGAATTAGTCAATTTTTAAAGTTGTTGTTTTTTTCAGTCAGATTGGTGACTCTTTTTTCATGATTTTCTTGCATCATTTTTATTTTTCTTCCCTGTTTTTCTTCCATTGCTCTTGATTTTCAAAATCCTTTTAAAGCTCCTCTATGGACTGTAACTAGTTCATATTTTTCTTGGAAGCTTTGGTGCAGGAGTTTTGACGTTTTTGTTTTCCTGCCATTCCATGCTTTGATCCTTTTAGTCCCCAAATGAGGAATCCAATGTTGGATTTCTCTGCTTTCTTTGCTTTTTCATGTTGCCACTAAATACTTGACTTTTGGGCTTTTTGCATTAGTAAAACTCTGCTTCCAGAGAAGAGAACTTTGTCCCAAATCACTGGAGTTTTTGCAGATGCTGGAGCTATTATTTGGCTCCCCTCCCTGAAGCCTCCACTGGCTCTGGCACAGTTGTTATACACCCCAGGACCTCCACTCTAGACAGTGATCCAGATTAAAGCAGGTTAAAGCAAGCATGATTACGCCTCAGAATGGTTACTTGCTTCCCCTTCAATCTGTTTGCCAGGAGCTCTGATGCAGCCCTGTGGCTGCGGCCACCACACCTTAACCACTTCTCCCTCCAGGGGTAGAGGCTGGATCACACTCCTGGACTCCCTTTTCCCAGAGTCTACACTGAGCTCTCACATTGTCTTTGGCATTTATGGGTTGATAATTCTGGAAACCACCACAGCTGCTGTTGATCTAGTCTCCCAACTCCCTCTAGCCAAGGGTGGTTGGGCCATCCTGAGACTAAAACTATGTGCTCACTGAGATCTTAGCTCTGCTCCTAACAGGCTGTGATGAACCCTTCCTGTCCACTTTCCAGGCTGTCTTCAGCAGGAGATTTGTTTCTCTCTGTCACTTTGTGGGTTCTGTAGCCCTAAGGTTTGTTTAGAGTCATTTTGTAGGTATTTGAGGTGGTTATGGGGAGAAGCAGGGAGTTTTCCTGCTTCCATGCCACCATCTTGGTTCTACCCCCCACTACATTCTTCATTAATATGAGGTTCCCCTTAATTTATATTACTAACTAGCTTATTTACCTTTATTTCCTAATGGAACAGAAGGTAATATTTTCTCTCATATGACTGTAATGTTCAGAGTGGCCTTAATTCTGAAAACTTGGTAAAATTGTAATCAAAAAGACAGATTGTCATTTATTAGCACTTCTGGGCCCATGGCTTTATTAAAGAAACACTGCAAAAGAATTACATAGATTTTGAGGGCTGCAGAACTGTAGCTCCTTAGGTTGACTGATAATAAGTGCATTCCCAAAATTAGTATTAGCAAATGGTATTTCATATAATTAAATAAGCCTATGAAAATCACAATATCAGTGTCTTAAATGATTCTGGTCCAAAGAAATTGGAAAAGACATCTTGAATTTAAATTTCTTACCAAAGAGTGACTAACAGCAAGAGACAAATAGAGGAAGAGTGGGAGAGGAAAGGAGGGGAGGGAAACATCAGGTAAGCAATCAACTATTCACTGAGAGCTTAGTGTCTTTTTTAAATACTTTGTATAGAAATGTGATAGTAGCTATATGGTACAGTAAAATGCAAAGAAGGAAGGAAGGAAAGAAAAAAGGCAGGAAAGAATGAAAAAGAAGGGGAGAAAGGTAGGTAGGGAGGGAGGAGGGTGGAAAAGAAGAAAAGAAGGGGAAAAGGGAAGAAAAAGAAAGGAAAAAAGGAAGGAAACAAGAGGGAGAGAGGGAATCAAGGAGGGAAAGAAGGAAGGAAGGAAGGAAAGAAAGAAAGAAAGAAGGAAGGAAGGAAGGAAGGAAGGAAGGAAGGAAGGAAGGAAGGAAGGAAGGAAGGAAGGAAGGAAAAAGCTAAGTGTGTGCCACTGGATCATAAAAAGAGTGCAAAATTTCAGAACTTACCTCAACTGAAATGAGAGAAATCAAATCACTAAAAGAACATGGGTGTAGCCTCTGAGTATATGGTCCTCATAAGTGAAACACACGTATCATAGGTATTTAAAGAAAAAAAAGTGCCTGTCACTTTTTAAATGCAGGGAAATAATAATAATAGGGGTTTTTTGTGGGTGGTGTATCACTAAATACAAAATTATGTCAGGTGAACTGCTGTGTTTAATAAATAACAACCATGATATAGCTCAAATACTGCTGTCTTCAGGAAACTTTCTCTGTTTCCTCTTCCCTTTCCCCGCAAGGAAGCATTGATTTTTTTCCCACCTTGGGTCTTGAATAATATGTGATCTGTTTTACTCTTAAATCTTCATTATGCACTATATTGTGTAGTTGTGGTATGCTATTTGTTTCTGTGTCATATAACCAACAGTGTCCTGTAGCCATCTCATATTAACTCACAAAAGCCAATGGGTAATATTTCAGTGTGAGCATTTGTACCTAGGAAAAAGTTATTGAACCAAACCAATTTATTCAGCAACTGTGCATGATAATGCATTCAAAATTCTGAACCTTCAGCTCCCATCTCTCATGACCAAGACTGAGTTGGGTTATCATGACTACTCAGAGTTCAGTTTTGCTTTAATATTCTTTCACTTACATGTAGTCATTGTATATATTATTCTTTAACTTTTTCCATATTAAAAATCCTCCTTTTTGTCATTCTTTATTGGCATAATAACATTCCTTCACTTTTAAAAAAATTTGTACAACTATTCCCTAATCAATGAGCACCAACTTTGTTGGAAGATTTTTATTTCTATAAAAGTATTCATGAGGCTGGGGGCCAAATGCAGCCCGAGAAGCCACTCTCTCCACTGGGGGCCCGACTCTCCTCCCTGGCTCCAATGATCCGTTCCCTCTGCGAGATGACTGCAATTTCGTCCTTGGTTTCAATTGCATTTTCATCTGGTTCAAGCAGCAGGCCTGGGGCCTGACACCTCTGGTCCAGTGGATGAAGAGTGGAAAGACAAGTGGTAAAGGACTTGAGCAGCAGGTTATGGTGCCTGGCATTTGTCTACATGGGATTTTGTTACAAGGGAAACCACCCTTGAGTAGGTAACCTGGGATCCACATCCCCACCAAGGGAAAGATACCAGGAGCTAAATGTGGACCTACATAAGTGCAGACTCCAGTGTCTGGGGCTGCTTAATTTTGATGGGGCCCAAAAGAACATCGCTTAGAAAAGCAGGAAAAATATTGTGGCAAGAGTTTTCCTCCTTCCTTCCCCACAGACACCTTGTTTGTATGGAAGATGAGCTTCGTACAGTTGTTGACCAGGCTACTTAACACAGCAGTATTTATTACAAAGCAGCTAAAAGATTCTAGGGAATAACATACAAATGGCATGTTTGAGAGTCATGTTTTTGCTGCTACTATATTGAAATTGTTTTTACCTGCACCTGGTTTCTTTGCATTTGTAGGCCTTGTTCAGCCCCAAAGAGAGAGAACTTTAAAGTGTAAAAAAAAAAAAAAAAAAAAAAAAGTATTCATGTATATTTTGGCACAAATGACACTTTTCTATCTTTGACCCCTGCAAATGGGTATATAATATCTATCTATCTATCTATATATATATATACATATGAATATGGACATTTATATTAGCATAGTTATAGATATAGTGTTGATATTGAGATCTGAGTCAAAATGAATGCATAGCTTGGTGAATTTTATTCTATAATTCCAAATTATCATCCAGAATGGTTGGAATTGGATTGACCATCAGAGAATACATTTGTTTGCATGGCTAGCTTTCCATCTTTCACCAAACATGATCACCCACTGAAACTTACATTCATCTATTTATGCATCAGAGTCCATAGTATATAGAGCATTGTGCTTAATACTGTGTCAGAAACCCATAGTTAAAAGATAAAGTACTTGGTCTCAATGAGATAGCTAGTTGACTCAATGGATAAAACTCTGGACATAGGATCAGGAAGATGTAAGTTCAAATATAGCCTCAGACATTGTGTCTGGGCAGTGTGAACCAGGGTATGTCACTTAACTTCTCTTTGCTTTAGTGTCCTTATCTGTAAAATGGGGATAATGATAGCACCTACCATCCAGGGCTGTTGTGAGTATAAAATGAGATAATATTTGTAAAGTGCTTTATAAACCTTAAATGTTCCCTAAATGCTAGAAATGTGTCAATGAGTTTATAATTTAATGAAGGCAGAGTTGGAGAACAAGGCATAAACATATAAAAAGTAAAATATTAATTGGAGATAAAACTTTGAATGTCCTAAGGTAATATAAATGCCCAAAAGTACCAAATGTACTGACTCTCCATGTACACTATACCTCAAAAACTGCAACTGAGTTTGATCTCAGTTTCTGCCTCTGAATCCTAAGTCAGATATGCCCTCAGTCTTTCCTTCTCCAGGTTAAGTAATTCCAAATTATATTTTACCCTTAGTCATAAGGTCTAGGGCAGCTTATTGGCATAGTGGAAAGAGGGCTGGGCTTGGGGTCAGGAAGACTCATCCTTCTGAGTTCAAATCTGGCCTCAGACACTGTGTGACCCTGAGCAAGTCACTTATCCCTGTTTGCCTCCATTTTCTCATCTGTAAAAGTGAACTGGAGAAGGAAATAGAAAACAACTCCAGTATTTTCCCCCAGAAAACCCCACATGGGGTCATGGAGTCAAACACAACTGAAATAAGTCAACAACAACAACAACAGCAACAACAACAACAACAACAAATCTGATTTCTGGGCCTCCCACATTTTCTAATCTTTTATCAAATACTCTATCTCCAGACTTTCATCCCAAACACTTTGGGGATTTTTTTTTTTAATGTACGCAACTGTTATAGCTTTCCCTATGAAATAACCTTTTATTTAATGAATTAATATTTGTTTTATATTTATTTTGTATATAATTTTATACATAATAAATATATAATATTTAGCATAAATATGTGTATGTGTGTACATGTACATATCCACAGCAAATGCACATATATGTTTAGTCTCCTTCATTAGAATGTAAGTTTCTTGCTATTAGGGACTGTTTCTTTTTCCACATTGGTATCTCCAGCATCTTGCACAATGCTTGGCATATAGTAACTACTAAATAAATACTTGTTGATTGATCGTTGGATTTCTTCCAATAAAATAATTTGTACTTTATGAGGATAGAATAGGTTCCAGAAACTGTGATAATTTGAACTTTGGTTCCCTGATCTCAGAACACAAACCTACTTCCTTGCTCTTCACTCTCCTTCCTTTTCTTCCTAATTTAACATAGGTTTTTGATATCTTTGGTTTTTATATTCCCTGAATTTTTCTCAGCATTCCTCTGCTACCCATGTCAGAGAGACATTCTCTATAACCAAAAAAATATTTTTTTTAAGAAAAAAGAGGAAGGGGGGAAAATCCTAGCAAAATCAATCAATACATCAAAGAAATCTGAATGTATATGCAATATTCCATACCTGTAGACCTCCCAAATATACAAAGGAATGGTGGCAAAGGTAGGGACTTTTCTTATTTTGCTTTTTTTTTTTTTTTTGAGGGCAATTGGGGTTAAGTAACTTGCCCAAGATCACACGGCTAGGCTTTTTTGTTTGTTCGTGTTAAGTGTCTGAACTCATATACGAACTTGGATCCGAACTCAGGTCCTTCTGACTCCAGGGCCAGCACTCTACTCACTGTGCCACCTAGCCGCCCCAAGGTAGGTCTTTTCTAATGACACAGAGATCAGATTTTTTTTTTTAATTTCAGGTCTTGTATCATGGCCTCAATGTTATACACATGTTATTGCTTATGTTTCTTTGAAACAATTAATAAAGGCTTCACAAGCAGAGGATAAAAGAATCTCCTTGCCTGATGATCTGGATGGGGCAGTGTGCTGATAGTAGTACTTTGTTCTATATTTGAAAAAGGGAAGCACTATATGTGGGGAAGGTACCAGAGGCAGGACCCAGTATAAACTCTTGGGACAAGCCTGGGGCAGCATTGACAGCACTCTCAATAAGCAAAATTGCAGGCAGCTGGGATAGGAAACCTGTGGAAGTTGACATCAGGTCTTGAAGAACCATGGGACCAACTAAGGCCATGAACTGCCTAAAAGCTAATTTACTAAGGGCTGGCATATCCTGGGAGGCCAAAAAAGAGATGTGTCCCACTACTGGATGGGAAAAGATAAATATCTTTTGTGTGGGAAGTGAGCCAAGAGGTTGATTTCGTTGGAGTTTGGCCATATTAGTGATTTGGTTTGGGTCATCTTCTTAGATAGTAGACTGTTGGGGATCAGGTTTTTGATTGCAATGTAGCTGGTGTCACTTACCAATGTTTTCTCCTTGTGGGCTACAAGACAGATTTATTATTCATCAACATGAGCTTCCCAGAGAGGTCTTGACAGCCTATCACAGCTTTCAATCAAGAAAAAATTCTTCTAAAATTAGAATAGACAGCTTTTGATAAATGGGAAAGAGTTGAGGGAAGGCCAAGGAGGGAGAATGCTATTTCAGAAATCTGCCATCAAAATAAGAAATATAAAGCTGTCCCACATTAATTACACTGTCCATGTTATAAGAATGGCATGTTCTTTCTTTCTCATACAGTTCATGAGGAATGGGCCACCTGAAAGTCCTCAATACTGAATAGCAAACCAGAGAACCAGAAGTAATCTTCTGAGACAATCAATGCTCTTTTTAAAATGTCTGATTTCACTGTAAGACGATCGTTGTGCTAATAAAAGAGAAAATTAACAGAGAAAAGAATTAACATGATACTGGGAGCTTCTACTGTACCTCCCAAGCACCACTGCCCCATTAATTTGTCTAACCATCCATTCATCCATCCATCCATCCATCCATCCATCTCAGCAACTCCTCATGTGGATGTCCAGAGGCAAATGGAGTATGAAGATACATTATCCAGTTTTATCCAAAATGAAAAGAAGGCACAAAGAGGTCAGGAAATTTGTTACAGGGCACCCCGTAAAATGAATCATATCTTAGAGATGATCTAGTCTACTCCCTCCTTTGACTAAAAAGAAACAGATCCAAAGAGGGTGTACCTTATCCAAGATCATAGTACTATGGACTCATTTTGTTATCACTGTAGCTTTATTATCCAGACAGGCCAGAGATCTTTATCCTTACTAAAACATACGTCCTTGAAGGCAGGAACTATTACATTTTTGTCTTTGTATCCCCAGAAGCTAGCAAAGTGCCTGACACATAGTAGGACCTTGATGAATGCTTGTTGATTGATTGATTTTACAGATGGAATATTGAGACAGGCATACATTTGTATTTCTAAGTACACATAGGCTTTGGATTAGAAGACAGGTTTCCCAGCTGACCTTTCTGAATAGTCTTTGCTTCCCTAGCAATTCAAACTTTATCATATGTATAATATGAAAAAGTGGATACAGTAAGGAACAACAGAGCAATTTTGTTGACTAAAAAGAAAGTGGATAAGGAGCTAGTAAAGAAAAAAAAATAAAAGAAATAGGACATGTGACAGAGTTCTTGAAAACCTAGTGAGTATTATTTATCCTTAAGAAAGATTCTAAAAGGATTTTTAGGAAGTGATATCATAGAAATACAGAGTGAGATCTTTTAGGTGACAGAATACAGACATCCTTTTAAACTTTAAATCACCAGGGACACTTTCCAAAATGTGGGGTCTTATTCTCTCCCTTAACTTTACCCTACTTAAAAGCCAATTTTAATGACATAAAGCAAAAACTTGAATGTACTCAGTCCTAAAATGATTCTAGGTTTCAAGAATTAATTACTTTACTATAAGTACTGGAGTAATAGTAAGAACAACAAAAATAATTGTGATTTACATTTGTGTACCAGTTTTTGGTTTATGAAATACTTTTACAAATAATTAACTCATTTACTTTGGTGGGTTCATTGACACTTTGATGTAGTCATTTCCTACACTCAGGAGGATCACAACCTTTTCATGCCTTCTCATTTTGTGGAGTTCTTGTCCCTATTTTTCTGTAAATTCTTTTTGGAGGCTCTGTTCAACACACTAGAAAATTTCCTCTAATTCATTTAATATTTCATGGTTTTTTTGTTTTTTTGTTTGTTTGTTTTTAGTTCATTAGTGATGTCCAATTCTTCATGAAACCATGTGAGGTTTTCTTGACAAAGACGCTAGAGTGGTTTGCCATTTCCTTTTCCAGCTCCTTTTATAGATGAGGAAACTGAGGCAAACAGGCCTAAGTGATTTGCCCAGAATCATATAGCAACTCAGTGTTTGAGGTCAAATTTGACCTCCGGTATTCTTGACTCCAGGAGAAGCTGTTGTCCTGAGAGAAAGCAGAATCATCAAAACCCAACAAAAAACTGTATTTAGGAGAAGAGGCAATGAACTTTGTTAAATGTGAAAAGATAGCAGCGGCTAGGTGGCGCAGTGAGTAGAGAGGTTGGCCCTGGAGTCAGAAGGACCTGAGCTCAGATCCGGCCTCAGACACAAACAAAAACCTAGCTGTGTGACCTTGGGCAAGTTACTTAACCCCAATTGCCCTCCAAAAAGCAAAAAAAAAAATGTGAAAAGATGTTTAAAAGGATGAAAACTTAGAAAAGGCCATTGAATTTAATAATTGAGAGATCTTCAGTAAACTTAGGGAAAGCCATTTAGTTTGAGTGATGAGATTAGAAACCAGATTGAAAGGGGTTGATGAGAGAGTGGGAGGCAAGAAAGTGTAAGCAATGAGTATAGAAAGCAATTTTAGAAATGTGATTACAAGAGGGAGTAGAGCTATATGGACTAACATTTAATGTGATGGTAGGATCAACTGAGAGGTTTTAAAAAAATGTTTTCTTTTAAAATTGTGAGGGAACCTAAGCATTTTTTTGTTGATTTTTAAATTTTTATTTTTTCCTCTCTTTTTTTAAATTTACATCATTCATTTTGACAAGATTTTGAATTAAAAATGGTCTCCCCAAATTTCCCTATCCACTGCCCCAAAACAGTTTTCCCACTGAATATCTCCTCCCCCAATCTACTCTCTCCCATATTTATCCCCATTCCCCCTTCGACTTTCCAGTAGCGCATGGTGGGTCTCTTTGCTGCAGTGCCTGTATATCTCATTTCCCAGTTACATGAAAAATTTTAATGAAAATAATATATATTAATTAATTTATTTAAACTTCTGGTTTACATCATTCATTTCTATCAGATTTTGAGTTACAATTTTTCCCCGTATTTTTCCCTACCCACCACCCCAGAAAAGCAGTCCCATAGTATATCCCATCATCCAATCTGCTCTCTCCCATATCTTCTCCCATACACTCATCGACTTTTCCATTAGGCCAAGGTGAAACTTTGTGCCCCAATGCCTGCACATCTTATCTACCAATTATATGCAAAATAGTATTAATAATAGTATTTATATATATTTGAGACATTTAATTTTAAAACTTCGATTTCCAGATTTATTCATATCCTCCCTTGTTACCCACACTTGCTGAGAAGATAAGCGATTCAGTATATGTTGTACATGTATAGTTACGCAAAACATTACCATAGAAGATATATTGTAAAAGACTGGCTATATTTCCCTCCCACCTATCCCACCCCCCCACTTGGTCCATTGCCTACTTTGATCCTGTCCCTTTTCAAGAGTGGGTCCTTCCAACCTCCCTTCCCCGAAGCATCCCCCCTCTAATCCCCCTCCACCATCTCAACTCCCTCCCCCCTACTCTCTGGTAGGGTGAGATATCCCATTTAGTATGTATGTCATTCTCTCCCTGAGACAAATTCAATGAGAATATGGTTTTGCCTTTTTGCCTTCCTGTTCTTGCCCTCCTTTGCAACCATTTCCCCTTGCCTCTTCTATATGAGATAGTTTACCCCTTTCTGTCTCTCCCCATCACCTCTCATTATATTCCTCTCTAACCTCTTAACTTCACCTTTTAAATATCATCCATTTCTATTAGATTCGACCCGTGCCCTCTATCTATGTATACCTGTAAAGATATAGACACACATTCACATATGTATTCATATGCCCATAAACCCTTCTTCAACTATTTTTATACTGAGAAAGGTTTCATCAGTCACTGTTATTGTTTTTTCCATGTAGGAATGTAAATAGTTCAATTTTGATAAGTTCCTTTTGATTTCTTTTCCCTGTTTAGCTTCCCAAGCAACTCTTGCTTCTTGTGTCTGAATGTCAAATTTTCTATTCAACTCTGGTTTTTTCTTCAAGAATGCTTGAAAGTCCTCTATTCCACTGAATGACCATATTTTCCCCTGAAACAAGATACTCAGTTTTGCTGGGTAGGCAATTCTTGGTTTTAATCCCAGCTCTTTTGCCCTCTGGAATATCATATTCCATGTCCTTCAGTCCCTCAGTGTAGAAGCTGCCAGGTCCTGTGCTATTCTGATTGTGTTTCCACAATATTGAAATTGTTTCTTCCTGGCTGCTTGGAGTATGTTCTCCTTGATCTGGGAATTCTGGAACCTGGCTATAATATTCCTAGCAGTTTTCTTTTTGGGATCTTTTTCAGGAGGTGATCGATAGATTATTTCATCCTCTATTTCGCCCTCTGGGTCTAAAATATCAGGGCAATTTTCCTTGAGAATTTCTTTAAGGATGATTTCTAGGTTCTTTCTTTGATCATGGTTTTCAGGTAGTGAAATAATTTTTAGATTATCACTCCTGGATCTATTTTCCAGGTCAGTGGTTTTTCCCATGAGATATTTCACATTGCCTTCTATTCTTTCATTTGTTTGGATCTGCTTAATAGCGTCTTGATTTCTCATAAAGTCACTAGCTTCTATTTGCTCCAGTCTAATTCTGAAGGAATGAATCTCCTCAGTGAGCTTTTGAGATTCTTTTTCCGTCTGGCAAATTCGACATTTTAAGGCATTCTTCTCCTTATTGCCCTTTTGGGCCTCGTTTGCCATTTGAGTTAGTCTATTTTTTAAAGTGTTGTTTTCCTCAGTCAGGCTTCTGACTCTCATTTCATACTTTTCCTGCATCCTTCTCATTTCTCTTCCCAATTTTTCCTCCACTTCTCTTATTTGGTTTTTAAAATCCTTCTTAAGGTCCTCTATCACCTGTAACCTGCTTGCATTTTTATTTGGGGCTTTTGTTGCAGGATTTCTGACCTCACAGTTCTCCTCCTGTTCCATGCTTCAATCTTCTTTGCCCACAAAATAGGAGTCTAATGTTGAATTTTTCTGTTTATTTTGTTTCCTTTGCCTAGGCATATTGTCACTTAATTACTTGACTTTTGGGCTTGTTGCCACAGTAGAACTCTGGCACCAGACAGGGGAGCTTCTGTCCCAAATGTTGGAGCTTTCTCAACTGCCAGAAGTATTAGTTTGTTGCCCTCTCTGAAGGCCCCACACACTCTGGCAAGCTGGTCACACACCCCAAGACCTCCACCCCAGACCACAATCCAGATCCAAGAAGCTTAAAGCTAGAGTGATTAACCCCCCAGACTGATTGCTGGATCCCCCTACATTTCACAGGCCAGGAACTGAAACTGCAACTGAAGCTGCAAAATGTTGGCTGTGCCACATCTCCTCAGCAACTTCTCACCCCCAGGGGAAGAAGCTGATGTGTTCCCAAATACTGGTCCCAAAGTCCATAGGGCACTGACCTCTCACTTTGTCCTAGGCATCTATATGTTGATAGTTCTGGAAAAAGCCTCAGCTGCTGGTGTTCTGGGGTCCCTCCAGTGGCCTGCTGGTCCAGCCGCCCTGGGGCTAAAACCTCCAACTCATGTCATCCTGGGCTTGGCTCCGAGAATGTTGCACTGTTGGCTCCCAGAGTGCTGTGCTGTCGGCTCCCATAGCGCTGTGCTGGCCACTCCCTGCCAGGCTGCCTGGCTGTCCTCAGTGGGAGGTTAGCTTCTCTGTGTTGTTCTGTGGGTGCTGGAGCTCCAGAGGTTGTACAGAGTCCCTTTTTATCTGATTTTGAGGTGGTGTGTGCTGTAGCGCTGTGGAAGTGCTGTTTCTACTCTGCCATCTTGGCTCCACCGTCTGTATGTATATTTTAAAATATTTGATTTTAAAACTTTGGATTCCAGATTCTTTCCATTCCCCCCTTGTTACCCACCTTCACTGGGAAGATAAGCAATTCAATATGGGTTATACATAAGTAGCTATGCAAAACATTTCTATAGTTGATATACTGTGAAAGACTGACTGTATTTCCCTCTATCCTATCCTTCCCCCCTCTTATTCTATTCTATACTTTGATCTTGTCCCTTTTCAGAAGTAGGTGCTTCCAACTTCCCTTCCCCCTCCCACCTGCCCTTCCTTCATTAACCCCCTCTCTTCCCCTTCACTTCTACTCTCCTATAAGTTGAGATACCCTATTTAGTGTGTGTGTCATACCCTCCCTAAGCAAAATTCAATGAGATTAATGTTGAATCATTCCCTTTTGCCTTGCTCTTCCCCCCCCCATTGTAACAGTTTTCCCTTGCCTCTTCTATATGAGATAATTTATCCCATTCTGTCTTTCCCCTTCTCCTATCATTATATTCCTCTCTAGACTCTGAATTTCACCTTTTAAGTATTATCCCTTCCTATTCAATTGGTCCTATGCCCTCTGTCTACAAATACCTGTAGACATATATACACACACTCACATATGTATTCATACACCTGTATACCCTCTTATATAGCTATATATGTGTGTATACATATAAACACATATACATATGTAAATATATATATGTATATACATACATACACACATATATACATTTCCATTCCCTTCAACTATTTTCATACTGAGAAAAGTTTCATAATTTATAATTATAATTTTCCATGTAGGAATATAAGTAGTTCAACATTTATAAGTTCCTTGTGATTTCTTTTCCCTGCTTACCTTCTCAAGCTTGTCTTGTTTTTTTGTATCTGAATGTCAAATTTTCTATTCAGCTCTGGCTTTTCATCAAGAACACTTGAAATTCGTCTATTCCACTGAATGACCCGATTTTCCCCCGGAACATGATACTCAGTTTTGCTGGGTAGATGATTCTTGGTTTTAACTCCAGCTCCTTTGGCCTCTGGAATATCACATTCCAAGCTCTTTGATACCTCAAGTAGAAGCTGCCAGGTCCTGAGTTATCCTTATTGTGTTTCCACCATATTGAAATTGTTTCTTCCCAGGTATTACTAATATTTTCTCCTTGATCTGGTAAATATGGAACCTGGTTATAATATTCCTAAGAGTTTTCTTTTGGGCATCTTTTTCAAGAGGTGAAATGGTAGAGTCTTTCCACCTCTATTTTGTCCTCTGGTTCTAAAACATCAGGGCAATTTTCCTTGATACTTTCTTGAAGGATGATTTCTAAGTTCTTTTTTTGATCATGGCTTTCAGGTAGCCCACTAATTTTTAAATTATCTCTTCTGGATCTATTTTCCCAGGTCAGTGGTTTTCCCAGTGAGATATTTCACATTGCTTTCTATTTTTCATTTGTTTGAATCTGTTTAATAGTATCTTGATTCCTCATAAAGTCAGCAGCTTCTGTTTTCTGCAATCTAATTCAGAAGGGATGATTCTCTTTAGTAAGCTTTTGTGATTCTTTTTCCATCTTGAAAAGTTGGCTTTTTAAGGCATTCTTCTCCTCATTGGCTTTTTGAGCCTCTTTTGCCATCTGAGTTAGTTTATTTTTAAGGTGTTATTTTCTTCATTCAGATTGTTGACTCTCATTTCATAATTTTCTTGCCTCATTCTCATTTCTCTTCCCAATTTTTCCTCCACTTCTCTTATTTGGTATTCAAAATCCTTTTTAAGCTCCACTATTGCCTGTAACCAGCTCATATTTTTCTTGGAAGCTTTTGGTGCAGGATTTCTGACTTTGCTGTCTTCCTCCCATTCCATGCTTTGATCCTTTTTGTCCCCAAAAGTGGAGTGTAAAGTTGGGTTGCTCTGTTTGCTTTGCTTCCTTTGACTGCTCCTGTTGCCACTCAATTACTTTACTTTTGGGCTTTTTGCCACAGTAGAACTCTTTTGCCAGTTTTATCCCAAATGCTGGGGTTTTTCCAGCTGCTAAAGGTATCATTTGGCAGCTCTCTCTGAAACCTCCACATGGTCTGGCAATCTTGTCACGCACCCCAGGACCTCCACCCAAGACAGCAATCAGGATCCATTCAGGCTAAAGCAAGAGCGATTACCCTCAGACTGGTGGCTTGGTCCCCCTACAATCTGCAGACCTGGAACTGAAGCTGCCATGTGGCCATGGCTGTACTGCCACAGTGCCTCAGCCATTTCTCACCTCAGAGACAAAGTCTGGATTGTGCTTTGAATTCCCAGGTCCTGAAGTCCACACTGAACTGACCTCTCACTTTGTCCCTGGCACCTATGGGCTGATAATTCTGACAACTGCCACAGCTGCTGGTGATCTGAAGTCCCTCCAGCCAGAGACTGTTCAGGCCACCCTAGGGCTAAGACCTCAGGCTCCAGTGGGGCTGGGGTCGGCTCCCAGAGTGCTGTGCTGGCTGCTTGCTGCCAGCCTGCCTGGCTGTCCTCAGCAGGAGTTTACCTTCTCTGTGTCATTTTGTGGGTTTGTCTAGAGTCATTTTTTACATTAATTGGGGTAGGTGGGAGTCAGAGCTGCAAGGAAGTCCTGTTTCTACTCTGCTATCTTGACTCCACCCCATTTTTGGTTGCTTTTAAGGAAAGAATCAATTGATAGGAAGAGATCAAAGAGTTGAGAGAGGAGACATAATTGAAAGGGAAAACTTCCAGAAGAGTAAATAATGGATGGTATAGAGTCATAAGTAGGGGTAATGAGAAAAGCCACATCATTCTTAGAGACTGAAGCAAAGTAGCAGAGTATGTAGTAGGATGTCAACTGCTTTTGAGGTATAGATCAGGGAAGAATAAGGAGTTTATGATTAATGACTTTTATTTTCCAAGAAAACTATTAGATGCTATGTCTAATAATAATAATTAATAATGTATAAGTTCCCTGATGACCATGAAAAGCAGTAAGCATTCTACTTGAATCTCTCTATCTGTCTATCTATCTATCTACCTTTTGGGGGAGAGAGAGAGAGAGAGAGAGAGAGAGAGAGAGAGAGAGAGAGAGAGAGAGAGAGAGAATTTCTACATCCACAGAACATAACATTTGGATTTTATATGAAATTATTAATCTCCATTAACACTACACATTTAGGAACTGGGTACCCAAATAATCATGAGGAGAAAAAAGGGGGTTTTAATCAGCTGATGTGAAAGATCTGATAGAAAAATCAATTAGAGATCAATAATATGCTTTCCCCATAGCAGAAAGAGCCCAGATGACACAACAAAATTTGTGTCCAGATGTTCTCACTATATCCTGTGTCTTGCTTCAGGCTAGGGACTATGAAGTCAAGGATCATAATACCATACATTTAGAGAAGGAAGGAACATTAAATATCATTAACTCTAATTCCTTGATTTTACAGAGGAGGAAATTGAGGCTCAGAATTTTCAGGTAACTTGACCAGGGTAAATAAGCTGGTATCTATGGTAAAGTATCCACCCAGGTCTCTCTTACTCCAATTTCAAATCTATCCACTATGCCAGTTTTGTCAAACTCAAGTAAAATGGCAATTTCTCAGTTCTAAATAAGGGTCCCAACAGTCTATGCATTTACTTAGAAAATGGCATATTAAATTCTTGTTATATTATGTTTTTTTATTTTGTTATATATTTCCCAATTACATTTTTTCTCATTTCTGATTTGGCATCTCTGCATACCAACATGCTGCCTCTCTATTTCAATGATCAGCTATCAGTGTTTTCCCGTTGGAGATGATAGAATTATAAATTTAGAGCTAGAAGGAGCCCTAGATTTCATCTACTCCAACCTTTTGATTTTACAGATAAGAAAACTGAAGACGAAAGAGAATTAAAATTGTGGTTAGATGACTCAATGAATAGATTGTTGGGACTGGAATTAGGAAGGCCTGAGTTCAAATCCAGCCTCAAACACTTAACTAGCTGTGTAACACTGCAAAAATCACGTAAAATCTGCCTAATTCCACTGGAGAAAGAAATGGCAAACCACTCCAGTATCTTTGCCAAGAAAAACACCATCAACAATATTGGTATGTTTTTATACATGGAGTAACAAAGAGTTGGACATGACTAAACAATAACAATGACAGTTACACATAATTCTACCCTAGATACTCAGAAAGAATCATTTCTTCACATAAAGCTAGTCTTTCAGGTTGAGGATGTATTGTAGTAGTAGAAAGATCATTTGCTTCATAGTCTAAGGACTTGTGTTGAATCATGGCTGTGCAATCTATATGATCTTGGACAAATCATTTCATCCCTTCAGTTCTCAGCCTTTTGATATATAAAATGAGGAAGTTGGACTGGGATGATCATTCAAGTTCCTTATAACTTTCAGTTGATTTTATTAGACTATGAACTTCCTGAAAGCAGGGAATGTTTGTTTTCCTTTGTAGTCTCAGCCCTTAGCACAGTGCCTAGCACATAGTAGATACTTAAGAAATGCTAATTGGCTGACTGATGGTGAAGGTATCTAATAAAATGCAAATGAGTTAAGCTGGAGAATGGTCCAAATCGAATTCAAGGTCCTGGTATATTGAGGATTATGTTAATCCACCCTATATCTAGTCATAATTGAAAGGAAAATAACTAAGGTGTGATAGCCTAAGTTATTTTCTACCATCATAGGGGAGATCTGTGAGGGCACTACTTGATAAGAAATTATTTTTATGCTCCGAAAAGACAAAGCTGACACTTTATAAGTGTGTAAAAACCCATTACAAATGTTAAGAACCACTGAGAATAAAGAACTAGTTGTAGAACTGGGACTGGAAATGTCTGTGTTTGCAAATCCACTATTTATTAGAAGCCCTGAAGGCAACTCCAAACCACCATTAAATGATTATGTTTGGTAGGACATAAAGCACCAAAATCAGTTGTGAAAGCAGGGATCCCACTGGGTCTTTGAATATATATTTGCTCCCTATTTTCTGACCTGCCTTTTATTAAAAAAGGACATGTAAAATGGATAAGAGAGATGGACTTGTTCACAAAACATCCACTTAGGAATGACACAGCTGCAGGGCATGCTACTCAGGCTTCTGAGATGCTCTATCAGCTACTATGGACAGAAAGAGCTTTGACTCAGAACCTCAAAGAGCAGAGTTGGAGGCTCAAGTTAGATATAGAACTCTTTCCTTCTTAGTCCCAAGGAATTTAATACTGCCTTAACTTACATCTCTGATTACGTTTTTGTCAAAGGTCTTTGGAATAACTTAATTATACAGTTGTATACAAATTCTTTTTTATAAAACCTAAGCCAAGGGGAAGGAATGATGGAATGGTCTCTCTTGGACAGCTGTCTTCAGAATCCCCTAATTTACCTAGTATATTTGATTTTGAGGTCATTCATGATGAGTTTTACTTTCCTCCTTCAATTCTACTTCTGTAGGAGAGAAAGAAGGCTGTTTATGTTTCCTTTTTCAGAGGTCAGTTAAACCCCTGGGTTTAGGACACTTGGCATCTTGAACTTGATCTTGAATGTCCTCTTTAGGTACCATACTAGTTGTACAATTCCTCACAATAACCCTGTGAGCTAAGTACTATTATTCCCATTTTAAAGTTGGGGAAACTAAAACATTCAAAGGTTAAATGATTTGCCCAGTGTCCCAGAGCTATTATCTGAAGCTGAATTTGAACTTGGGTCTTCCTGACTCCAGGCCCAATACTCTATCAACTGTAGTACCTAGCTGCCCCTTTTCACTTAATGCTTTGTCCTGCAATTAGTTTTACTGACACTACTTTGATGTGTTATCTATTTCCCCTTGTTCTCTCCATTCTTTCTGTATCATGTCATCATCTCAATATTTAACAAAACATATTTGTAAGCCAGGCTCTTACTTAGAAATCCAATTTGAATTGAATAAAACAAAACAAGAAGTATTAAATACCCATATCATTTATCAAAATTATCAGAAATTCAAGCATTTATGGTTATGTTCTACTATTCTATCCCAAATTTTAATAAAAAATTAATTTGTCACTTTTCCTTCATTTTCTCTAATTAGTCATCTATTTTCTCTTCTATTGTCCAATCTGCTTTTTATCCATTTAAGCAGAGTGTTCAAATTTTTCCCTCCTCTTCTGCCTTCCACTCTTTTTATAAACTTTCATTTACTGTACCTCTTCCTATGAATGATAACATTCTTTGCTATATCCCTATTATTCCTCTTCACTTTCATGTTATTCTGAATTTTATTTTCTGATTAATGGACTAAATATTAACTCTCCTTTCATTCATTCATATACCCCACTGGGTTGATACTTCTGAAATATCAGATGTGAGCTTCCTTGCCTATCTGCTTTATTTTCATAGCTTATGACTGGCTTTCCTTTTTTTTTTTTTTTTACATTTTTTTCCCTCCATTTCCTCTTTCTTAGAACTATCAATTCATAAAGGAAACAATATTGAATGAAAGCAGCTCCTATTCACCTATTGTCTCAAATTAGGAGATCCAGTTATTCCCAAAGTCTTTATGATCACCAGTCTCCATCCCAAGGGTTTTAACATTCCATCTTTGTTTCTTAGGGCCCCACTACCACCAATCTGGCTGCCAACTACCCTTAGAAATTTACAAATGTATCCTCCTAGATAAGGATACTATCCCAGAATCATAACACTTTTCCAGAAGGTGCAGCCTCTCATAATATGTACTACATATAGACTTAACCCACCCTGAGGTCCCTACTTTCTACTGCAGGAACAACTTTCTCCCTCATGATAATCCTCTATGGAAATAATACTCCATCCTCTGGGAAATGATCCATCCCCTGTAAGTCTCCTCAAACCAAGCCCTGCCCTCATTTTTCTTCTTTCCAGTTTCCTGTAGCAAGAGACTCTAGTAATTACCATTATCATAATTTCATGGTTCAATCATGGATTTGTTAAGGGCAAAACACCAATTCTACTCACCCTACTAGCTCTCCACTTCCTGTATTTGCAACCTTCTACTCTGTTATTCCCTTGCTATTCACTCTCATAAAAGATACTGATTCACATGTAAGACGTCAGTGCATGTTTCAAAAGCTCAATACTTCTACCTCTCCTTCTCCCAAGTCTTTGAATTCCCATGAAATCTTCAGCTTAAGTTGTGTTTTACATCTTGATAGTCTTTCTCTCTGTTCTTTCTTTTACCTCAGATATCAATCTTTATGTCCTTAAAAAATAAACATGAAGTAATTGATTTTATTCCTTCCTCTTCTCTTGGTAATTATACTGATTTACTTAATCATGTCATTCTATTTTTGGATTGTTCCCAAGTTTGTTAATTTGCTGTCCTCTCTTACCCTCTTGCCCTGGTCCTGAATGACTCAAATGGTTCTCTGTGTTGAATATTCATCCTTTTTCCCATTCATGACTCAAGTTTTAAAGATATGTCCTTTTGGATTGTAGCTTCATCTAACTTATTTTTGTGGAATATGCTATTTCATTCTCTAATTTTTCCTAACTAGTGAATAATCATTTATTATTCATATAGCCTTTCCTTCAATTTGAAGGTCTCTATCTGGCCACTTTCTATTTTTGCTTTAAGATACTCCATCTTTTGAGGTTTGAAGCATAGGTTTCTTTTGGCCATTTTGTTTTTCTGTTGTCCCTGTGTGGATTCCATAGACCTTTATTCATAAATATTAGAAAATATTAGAAGTTTTCTAGTAGTTCTTAGATTATGTGCTCCAATCTTTTTGAATCATCATTTTCTTCTGGGAGATCTCTGATACTCAAATTATCTCTGTACATTCTGTCCTGAAGGTTACTTGCTTTGATGTATCCAGAATTCATATATTCTTTTTAGCATTGCTGTCTTTTGCCAAATTTTCCTCTATCTCATTATTTCTGAATTTCACATTTGTTGCTCTTACTCATATAGTTTCTACTGTTTTCTCCATCAGGAGATTTTTTTTCTTTCCATATTACTTAAATTTTTAATTCTAAATCAAGAGCTATAATTTTGTGACCTAAAAGGTATAGGGGTTGTAACTATGACTTCATTGTTACAGGGAATTCCTGGATGAAGAAATTCCTTCTACTAATGTAGGTAGATACTTTCTCTGTTTCTTATAAGCTAAAATTTTGCCTTGAGCACTGACTTTGTCTCACAGTCAGTAAGTATAAGAGTGGGAGGGATGATTTGAACCAGGTCTTCTTATATCAACTCTTTATCTACGACGTCATTCTGCTCGAAATCTAAATTCATTCCTAATTTCTTGTTTTATAGATTTTATTTCTCTCCTGAATTACTTTGGAATTTCTTGCAATTGTTCCATGATCTTTGGGGAGTATATAAGATTCTATCATTAGGCAACATTAGCCCACTTTCCTTTATATTGTAATATTTGCTTAAAATACTTTGATTTCCTCTTGAGGTTTTACTAATTCTTTCTCCCATTTTAGGATACTTCTATTGGTTTATCCACTTAAGCATCAGACTTTTATTGAACCTGGGTCTCTTGATACTGTAGGTATTTCAGTCTTCTTGTACTTCACCTTCATCCCTTGTTTTGTCCCCCTCCTTCCACTGCATGGAGTAACATTCGAGAGAAAATTACTGACTCCAGTTGTTTGTCTAGTGGCTTTTCTGTCAGATCCAGCTTACTATTGTACTTTAGTCTATGGCTTTGAGTTTCTACCACATACATGGCACCCTTTCTGATTTTCTTTTCCTCCTTTCAAAGGCTGGGCAGAATCAGTGTATGCTTCTTTCAGAGTGTATGTATGAGGGCATGGTATTTAGGTAGAGTATAGCTGCATGTGACATTCATACTGTGGCGAGAACCCTAGTTATAAGCCTGAAAATGTGCACTTCTTTGCTGCTTATGGAGTAGGTATGTGAAAGTGTGTTAACTGAGAATTTAAGTATTACAGTTCTTCAATGCCAATTCATGAGTTTTTAAAAAATTCTTGCACAGCAGTATTTTGCCTTCTTATCTAATGAAATCAGTTATAATTATCTAATTTCTGGCACACAATTCCCTCCTTTTAAGAGTTGAGGTTGAAGAGGTTTGCCCTTGGAGAACTTACATTCCTTTATCTTATTTGACTTCCTAGCCTGAGTATATTTTATGGGAATTTCGACCATTTCTTAACTTGAGGCATTATTCAGAAACCTGGATTTCATAGTGCATTCTGGAGACAGCTCTGCACTATTTATACCATTGGTAGTATGCCAGAAAAGTATTGGGATAAAAACAAAACAAAACTCCCTAAATGTGTAATTTTGTAGTGCAAAGATCCCAGAATGCAATTCCCTAAATGTATTTACTGTATCAAATGGGATAGCTTGTTTGTTTATGAACCTTGCTTTCTCTTACTGCTCCTTGCTGCTGGCATCACAGTGTGTCTGTCTTCAGTTCTCGGTTACTCCCAGTTGCTGATCCATTGGTGTTACTTTATTACATACTATACAACTGTCTTTTGGCATAGTCTCATTCTCAGAATTTCTGCTTCCCTTGCAGTACTTTAAAAGTCTAGTGGTGCAATGCTGAGCTGAGCTCTTTTAGGTTCCTCCATTTCCTACAGCTTCTGATTGTCTCTGCATGTACACAAAGTTACTTCATTAGGATCCAATCCTTCCATGGAACCTGAGAATCCTTTTCAAAAATTCCAGAGTGAGGAAAGATGCCACCAAATCTCAGTCCGTTTTTTTCCTTCTCTCTGATGCCAACGTTTTTTGTCTTCCACCCAAGAGCACACTCTCCACTTCTCCGGGAGCCAAAAAAGCACACCCATGTTGAGGTTCTTCACAATCTTTCTGGACTATCAACAATCTGTCTTATTATCATCCACAAGGGAGAGCTATGCTTTTAAATAATTAAGACATTCAATGTTCTCAAGTGCCTACCATTATTACAGTGGGAAGGGCAGGATCAGAGAGGGGAATTAACTAAAAAAAAGATATTTGTACAAGTCTTTAAGTTTTGCCTTTAAGCTTTTGCATAAAACATTTATCTCATGTATTTTATTCATTTGATCCTCACAACAATTCAATTAAGGTAGTTACATATTACTCATGATTCTCTGATGAGGAAAAAAAAACTTAGAGTTATAAATATTTTGCCTCTGGTCATACAATTTAGCAGGTGCCATGGACTAGGTTTGAAGACAGGTACCTCCTGACTCCAAGTCCAGAAAGTCACAGTGTATCTACTAAGGCATAAATTCATTCATTCATCCAGCAGTCCTTTATTAAGTGCCTTATTATGCTACTTTAGAAAGCTCATGACCTTGAAGAGTTTATAAGAAGATGGAAATACAGAATATCCCCATAGAAATAGCTACAATATACTATGTTATATCCTAAAATAATATTTTATTAATTAATTCAATGCTTTTGCTTACCACTTTGGTCATACATTATATGACCCACAGCAATTTTGGTTCAGCTGAATGGTTTGGTGGACATGGAGTTGGGAAGACTTGAATTCTCTAGCCTTAGATGCTTACTAGCTGTGTGACCCTAGGTAAGTCACAGTTTCTAGATGACTCAGTTTCTTTAAATATAAAATGGGCGTGGGGGTGGAACCAAGATGGCAGCAGAGAAGCAGGGAAATTCTGTTAGCTCCCCCCACAGCCACCTAAAATACCTATAATACATGACTCTAAACAAATTTTAGAGCTACAGAAGGCACAAAGCAACAAAGAGAAACAAATCTTCCACTGAAGGCAGCCTGGCAGGTCTACAAGAAGGGTCCATCACAGTGCTCTGGGAGCAGTGCACATTCTGCCATGAGCTGTGCAATTTTAGCCTCAGGGTGGTGCTAACCAGGAGAGACCAGAGCAGACTTCAGGAGAGTGAAACACTAGCACATGTGGTGGTTTCCAGACTTATCAACCCATAAATGACAAAAAGCAAGTAAAAGGTCAGTGTGAAACTTTGTTGGAACTGGGGGTGGGGGCAAAAGAATGTAGCCCAGCTCCTGCCTCCGGGGAGAGAAGTGGTGGAAGCAATGTGGCTGTGCGGCCACTTGGTGGCTGCTTCCAGAGCTCCTGGCCTGGAGATTGTAGGGAGACCAAGCAACCATTCAGAGAGTATTCAATACTCTTGCTTTAACCTGCTTGGATCTGGATCACTGTCTTGGGTTGAAGTCCTAGGATGTGTGGACTGTGTGGACAGTGTGCCAGAGCTTGTGGGAGATGCAGGGAGGGCACCCAACTAATAGCTCTGGAAGCTGGGAAAACCACAGAGATTTGGGACAAAGCTCTCCTCCCTAGAAGCAGAGTTCTACCATGGCAAAGAGATCATCAAAAGTAAAGTAATTGATTGACAACATGAGCAAGCAAAGCAAGCACAGCAACCAAAGTTTAGATTCCTTTTTGGGGGACAAAAAGGATCAAAGCATGGAACAGGAGGAAGACAAAAAAGTCAGAACTACTGCATCAGAAGCTTCCAAGAAAAATATGAACAGTTTACTGTCCATGGAGGATCTCAAGAAGGATTCTAAAAATCAAGTAAGAGAAGTAGAGGAAAAATTGGCAAGAGAAATGAGAATGATGCAAGAAAATCATGAAAAGAGAATCAACAACCTGACTGAAGAAAATAACACCTTAAAATAGACTAACTCAAAAGGCAAAAGAGGCCCAAAAAGCAAATGGGGAGAAGAAAGCCAAATTTGGCAGAAGGGTACTCAACAGCTCAGTGATGAGAATCATTCCTTCAGAATTAGCGCAAATAGAACCTAATGACTTTATGAGAAATCAAGATACTTTAAAACAGATCCAAACAAATGAAAGAATCAAAGCAATGTGAAATATCCCATTGGGAAAAAACAAAACAAAATAAAACAAAACGCTGACTTAGAGAATAGATCCAGGAGAGAAAACTTAAAAATTGTTGGACTACCTGAAAGCCATGATAAAAAAAGAACCTAGAAATCATATTTCAAGAAATTCTCAAGGAACATTCCCTGATATTTTGGAATGAGAGATCAAAATAGAAATAGAAGGAATTCACCTATCTCCTCTTGAAAAAGATCCCAAAAAGAAAACTCATAGGAATGTTATAGCCAAATTCCAGAGTTCCCAGGTCAAGGAGAAAATATTGTAAGCAGCCAGGAAGAAACAATGTGAGTATTGTGGAAAGACAATCAGGATAGATCTAGCCGCTTCTACATTAAGGGATTGAGGGGTTTGGAATATGATCTCCTGGAAGTCAAAGGAACTAGGATTAAAACCAAGAACCACCTATCCAGAAAAACTGAGTATAATGTTTCAGGGGAAAATATGGCCATTCAATGAAATAGAGGACTTTGAAGCATTCTTGATGAAAAAAAAAAACAGAATTGAAAAGAAAAGTTGGCATTTAAATAAAAGAAGCAAGAGAACCACAAGAAGGTAAACAGGTAATTAAATCATAAGGAACTTATTAAAGTTGAACAATTTACATTCCTATGTGGTACAGGGTCAAAGTAGAAAATGGAACAACTGCAGGTGGCATAGGATGGAGGGAAATATAATCATTCTTTCACGATATATCCACTATGGAAATGTTTTTTATAAGTACACATGTACAACCTATATTGAATTGCTTATATTCCCAGTGGGGGTGTGTGACAGGGGAAGAAGGGAAAGAATCTGGAATTGAAAATTTTAAAATCAAATGTTTAAAATTATTATTATTATCATCATCATCGTCGTCATTTACATGCAAATAGGAAATAAGATATATAGCACTGGGGTATGGAGATCCATCTTGCACTACTGGAAAGTCAGAGGGGGGATGGAAGAGGATACAGGAGAGAGCAGATTTGTGAAGGACGTATTCAGTTGGATAGCTGTTCTGGGATGATGGGTAGGGGAAAGACGGGGAGAAAATTTGTAACTCAAAATCTTGTGGAAAAAATGTCATAAACTAAAAATAAACCAAAAAATACAAAATTGGGATAATAATAACACCTCCCCATAGAGTTGTTGTGAGCATTAAATGAGATATTTGTCAAGGACTTAGTACAGGGCCTAGTACTTAATAAGTATAAATTCCCTTCTCTTTCTATTAAGGGATATTTGGCAACAGTTGCTAGCTCTACCAACTCCATCTAGTCATTTTTAGTCTTTGTCTTGGTTTTATTTGTATTACAATGTGGGCATTAGTGGGTATTGAAAAAATATTATCTACCTTCTTATCAGTATTTCTAAGCATAGTCCCTGCAAGCTATTTGAAGGGTACTCATACTAAAAAACAATGGAGATTATATAAGTGAATAAGAATTTCAGACCATAACTGAGACAAAAATTTAGATTGAACACCCCCAAATGGAACCAAAAGAAAAGGAGTTCAAAAACAGAAATAACCTAAGCCTGAGGGCTTCTTCTGGATTTTGCTGGATGCCTGTCTAAGAGAGACAACAATGCTTCTGAGGACATATCTATAAAGAAAAAAAATAAATTGTATCCCCAAAACAGAGAGGCTGCAGAGCACCTGCAGTCCAATGGATGTTTCTTAGAGCAACGGAGAACAAAATGAAGCTGCATAACAGTTGAACCCCAGTAGATGGAAGCAGAGAGCAGCTCAGTGATTCATCCTCAGCAGAGAGCAGCACAGTAGAAAGAAATATATAACAGAAGAAATCAGTTCACTGGAGGAAGTAGTTTACATGATAACATCATCAAAAATCCTTGGCAACTCTGCTGAATTGGAAATGGTATTTGAATGATTCACCTCAACCATATAATCCCTATGTATGTAGCCTTTCACGTTTGTTCCCTGACAACCACAAGTATTGACTGTGTTCCAAGCTATTCATAATTTGTGGTCATTTGTGCTTCCTTTGTGTGTCTCACAATCCCACTTGTGTCATGGTAAACTGTGGTAGAGTATGCCACTTTGCCTATGGAAGAATTTTCTTTTTGCCTCTAAGAACAATAGCAGCAGCAGCAGCAGCAACAACAACAACAACAATGTATTTGATTAAATCTCTCTCTCTCTCTCTCTCTCTCTCTCTCTCTCTCTCTCTCTCTCTCTCTCTCTCTCTCTGTTTCTCTCTCTCTGTCTCTCTCAGAGCTAATGTTTCTACCATTTGATCTAGTAAATGAAATGCATCATTGTGAATTTTGAGTGGAGTTTTGTTCACATGATGCCTGGAATTTAAGGGAGATTTTTGGAAGTCTATGTGTGAGAATGGATTCCAGGTAATACATGTAGATTTTTTGGGAAAATGTTCCCTTTTTCATCCAAGGTAGATCTTTTTAGGAATGTACATAGTGGTTATATGAAGCTACACTCTCCTTTTAGAGAGGTGGCCTGATAGCAAGCATCATTTCATGTAGAGCCAACAGGCATATGGAGGCCATGTGGTTGGTCCAAGATGGAAAAAAAAAATGATTGTGGGTCAAAAATGCTAAAGAAACAGCTTGTGCTCCAGAAATGTCTGAGTCATTTGAAAAGGTGGAAAAAAATTCCTTTTAAAGTTGGCAAAGTTCCTGTGTGAGCATGTCACAAACATAGCTTTCCTGGCAGAAGTACTCACTGCAGCAGTTTGGAATATAAGTATACATGACATCCATTTTATTACCAAATAAATTCATTAGAAATGATGTTATCACAGTGAATACCAAATGAATGAACAGTGGCAGGACAATAAATCAAAGTGTTACACCAAAACCATTCTTGCCACATTGGAAACTCTTTGAAACACTATTACTCCTACAGTCAAGTTCATTACAAGGTAGAATGTGATTTTCCAACTCATCAAATTATAGAAACATAGTATGTAAAAGCCAGAGGGAATCTTAGAGGTGGTCTGAAACAACATCCTTATTTTACAGATGAGAAAACTGAGGCCCACAACATGAAAACTATTCATGTAGGATCACATAGATCATATAATTCCCAGCTTAATACTCTATTCTTGCCAAGCTTCTGTCATTATTTCTTCTACCCCATATTTTAGGGGTAGAAGAAATACTACCAAATTTTAGGTGTCCACATTGCTTGGGGGTTGTCTCTCTATATGAACTGAATTCTCCATATGAGTTGCTTCTCTGATAGATAGAATTTCAGGACTTATGACAAGGGGAGCATGTTTACGTAAGAATAGCTTCATCTCATACCCTTGAAATAATATTGCATAGGGTAAGTTAGTTATTTAGGTACCAAATGACCTCATCATAATGTATTCCCATGGCACATACCCTACAGTAGCAAGATCCCAGAGTATTTTTAAATGGAATCTTTTTTTTTTTAACTTGGGTGCCATCCATGAGCATAATGGAAAACAGTAATCTTTGGGATGATGATAAATACTTTGCATTTGTATGAAGATTTATACTTAAAAAAGCTACTTATTAATGCATTTTACTTTTATATCACCTTTTTTCCTAATACATTCCTCCTACTCCCACCCAGAAAACCATCCCTTTAACAGAGAATAAAAAATATATAAAAAAACACTTCATAAAACTAATAAATCAATGCAGTCAAATGGCTTTATATTTTTTAAAGTTCTTTCATATACATTGTTCCATTTGATTCACATCTACCTCACATGGATGTGCCCAGGATCAAATGAGATAATATATAGAAAAGCACTTTGTACTTTTTAAAAGTACAAAGTTGCATAGAAATGCAAGGAATTATTAATATTGCTCTTATTATATGTTCTATGACAGTGAGTCATACAATGCTACAGTCTTTGAAGAACTGAAATTGAGGATCACAGAAAGGGCAATGGAGAGGTGGATGGTGGCTGTGAGTAGGCTGCAACACGTTTCAAATGAGGCATTATTGCAGAAAAGAAATGGTGAAAGAATATGTACAAAGAAATGAATGATCCTGAGAAGATAGGCTGACCATATGGCAAGAACCAGGGAGAAACAATTAATGCTTCATAGGTATCCCTGAGATGATGAGAGAAAATGAAGAAGGGCATCAATATATTGGGTGGTATTCCTTGTATTAGCACCAGTACTCTATGGCACAACAAGATGTATTGTGTTGGTAGAAGATGGTTGGGGAAGCCTCTAGCTAGAGATGAATTCTCTATGGATCAGGTATTGTGTCTAAAAGAGTCCTCTGATATTCCTGATTAAATGACATCTAATCTTAATTAAAGAAATGAAAAGAGAGTGATTTTTTAAAAAGGGAGCATCTTGGACATGGATTCAGGAGACCTGTAATTCTAGTCCTGGGTCTGCTACAGATCAGCTTAATGATCTTAGGCAAGAGACTGGCAATAAATCAGTATGTCTGCATTTCAGGTAAAAATAGAGATTATGGGTCCAGGTGACACAGTGAAAGAACATTGAATTTAATGTTAGAGCACAAAAGTTTTAATTCTAACTCAGATTCTTAATACCCATATGATTTTGGGTAAACTACATCTGTCAGAATTCAGTTTCCTCATCTGAAAAATGGGAGTGAGGGTAAGTTAGATGATCAGTCCTTAATATCCCTTTAAGCTGAGAAGGTATGTAATCTTTCTGATTAATGAACATCTGAGTAGCAAGCCAGTAAGAAGTTAAGGGTCAGGGCCAGGGATATGTGATAAATTGCCTAGGAAGGTATTGTTCATCCTTTGTTTTCAAAGAGAGTCAGTGTCATTATGGGGTGATGTCTTGACTCATGGGTGAATTGGATTTAAGTGATGCAGAGTTGCACAAAGTCCTCAGCCACACGCTCTCTTCCAGAGTTATTGAAGTCCAGCAGCAAGACAAAAGTCAAGATAGCTGGCAATGACCATAATGAAGTGCATCACCTTGGAATCTTTGAAGCCTGACCAAAATATAAGAGCTCCACAAACACCAGCTTCAGTCACATGGCAGTTGGAACAAATTGTTTTTGTCTGCCCATTCCACTAAATCTTCACATGTTTGGGGTATATATCTCTACAACTTGCTGACAGGTTTGAAGCTTGTTGGATATCCTCAACCTGGTTTAATCTGTCTGCTGAGATGGTTTTACTGGAGTGTGGTTACTGGAATATAGCTGTGCACACTACAGCTACTTAGAGACACAGGTAAGATTTAGATGAGAGATGGAAACCAAAAGTGGATGAGCAGCCCTGAAAAGGGCATGGCAAGCCATCACACCAGAGGTACAAGTCCTCCTCCAACAACCCCTGCCCCATATACTCAACTTAGGACTATAGACTTGAGAAGAACAACTTATTGTATGAAGACAATGGAGGGTCCTGAGCCAAGATGGCAGAGTAGAAACAGCATGGCCAAGGTTCTCTTCCCCAGATCACCTCCAAACCATGTAAAAGCGGACTGTGAACAACTTCTGGAGCCCTAGCACCCACAGAACGACGCAGAGAAGCTAACCTCCTGCTGAGGACAGCCCAACAGCCCTGCAGGAAGGGCCAGTGTAACGCTCTGGGAGCCTACAGCCCAGTGTGGGGAGAGTCAAGCCCAGGTCCACATGAGCCATGGTTTTAGCCACAGGTCGGCTGGGCCAGCAACCAGCTGAAGGGACCCCAGAAGACCAGCAGCTGTGGCGATTCCAGAATTATCAACACAGACATGCCTAGGACAAAGTGAGAGGTTAGTGCCCTATGGACTTTGGGACCAGGATTTAGGGAACGCGTTGGCTTCCTCCCCTGGGGGCTGGAAGCCGCTGAGGAGACACACCATTTTGCAGTTTCAGTGGCAGATCCAGCTCCTGGCCTGTGAACTGTAGGGAGATCCAGTGATCAGTCTCGGGGGGAGGGTAATCGCTCTTGCTTTAACCTCCCTGGATCTGGATTGTGGTCTGGGGTGGAGGTTGTGGGGTGGGTATCCAGCTTGCCAGAACAGGAAATTATGAAGACCCCACCATTGGGACGAAAGCTCCCCTGTCTGCTGTCAGAGTCCCACTGTGGCAACAAGCCCAAAAGTCAAGTAATTAAGTGGCAACATGCTGAGGCAAAGGAAACAAATTAAACAGAAATATGCAAACCTAGACTCCTACTTTGGGGGCAAGGAGGGTCGAAGCATGGAGCGGGAAGAGGACTGTGAGGTCAGAAGTCCTGCTCCAAAAGCCCCAGGGGAAAACATGAGTTTGCAGGCCATAGAGGACCTTAAGAAGGACTTTAAAAATCAAATAAGAGAAGTGGAGGAAAAATTGGGAAGAGAAATGAGAAGGATGCAGGAAAAGTATGAAATGAGGGTCAACAGCCTGCCTAAGGAAAACAACACCTTAAAAATAGACTAACTCAAAAGGCAAAGGAGGCCCAAAAGGGCAATGAGGAGAAGAATGCCTTAAAAGGTCTAAGTTACCAGATGGAAAAAGAATCTCAAAAGGTCACTGAGGAGATTCATTCCTTCAGAGTTAGACTGGAGCAAATGGAAGCTAATGACTTTATGAGAAATCAAGATGCTGTTAAGCAGATCCAAACAAATGAAAGATTAGAAGGCAATGTGAAATATCTCATGGGAAAAAGCACTGACCTGGAAAATAGATCCAGGAGAGACAATTTAAAAATTATTGGACTACCTGAAAGACATGATCAAAGAAAGAACCTAGAAATCACCCTTCAAGAAATTCTCAAGGAAAATTGCCCTGAAGTTTTAGACCCAGAGGGAAAAATAGTGGTTGAAAGAATCCACCAATCACCTCCTGAAAAAGATCCCAAAAAGAAAACTCCCAGGAATATTATAGCCAGGTTCCAAATTTCCCAGATCAAGGAGAAAACACTACAAGCAGCCAGGAAGAAACAATTTCAATATTGTGGAAACACAATCAGAATAGCACAGGACCTGGCAGATACTACACTGAGGGATTGAAGGGCATGGAATACGATATTCCAGAGGGCAAAAGTGCTGGGATTGAAGCCAAGGGTCACCTACCCAGCAAAACTGAGTATTTTCTTTCAGGGGAAAATATGGGCATTCAGCCCAATAGAGGAGTTTCAACCATTCTTGAGGAAAAACCAGAGTTGAATAGAAAATTTGACATCCAGACACAAGAAGCAAGAGATACCTGAGAAGGTAACCAGGGAAAAGAAATCAAAAGGAACTTATCAAAGTTGAACTATTTACATTCCTACATGGAAAAACAATAACTGTGACTGAAGAAACCTTTCTCAGTATGAAAATAATGGAAGAAGGGTATTTGGGCATATGAATATATATGTGAATGTGTGTATATATGTTTACAGTTATACATGGATAGAGGGAACAGCTCAAATTTGGTGGGAAAGGATGATACTTAAAGGGTGAGATTATGAGGTGAGAGAGGAAAGTGGCAAGAGGGGATGGGGAGAGACAGGGTAGGGTAAACTATCTCATATAGAAGAAGCAAGGGGAAGTGGCTGCATGGGGAGGGGAAGAACAGGAAGGCCAAAAGGCAAAACCATATTCTCATTGAATTTGGCTCAGGGAGAGAATGACATACACACTAAATAGGATATCTCACCCTGCAGCAGAGTAGGGGAAGGGGGATTAGAGAGTGGATGATGGAGGGGGAGGGCATTCTAGGGGGAGAGGCGGTTGGAAGTACCCACAATTGAGGAGGGACAGGATCAAAGTAGGGTATGGACCAGGTGGGGGTTGGGATGGGTGGGAGGGAATTATAAGCAGCCTTTTTCAACATATCCACTATGGTAATGTTTTGCATAGCTATACATGTACTACACATATTGAATTGCTTATCTTCCCAGAGGGAGTGGGTGAGTTAGAGTTTCCTTATCTATAAAGTGATATAGTTGACTTGGATGAACTTTATTGTCTCTTCTAGCTCTAAATTCAAAATATTAGAATGTGTTGGAAGAAAGAATAAACTTGTAGGAATTTAAGCATAAAAATGAAGATATCCACGGAATCCAAAAGCCCCAGAATTGAAAAACAAGGGGAAATTTCATGGGACAACAGTTAGGGAAGAGTTTTTATCACCTGGAAGTCTCTAGGGAGGACAGCAGGGACAATGGGTTTAAAGTGAAGTATTTTATGATTGAGTTTCAATTGTTGTATATAGAAGGTATGTATCTTAGATCCTGTTGTCATAACTGAGAAACTGAAATCAGATGATAGACTCCAGCTTTGTCAATTAATGACATAGCAAGAAAACTAATATAAAGATAGAACTTGGCAGAAAGAGTTCAGTAGGAAAGAAAATGGAACTAAGTATCCCTTTTTGAGCATGTCACTTACTGTGAAATTGTGGTCAATTCAATTATCCTCTGCTTCCTCAGTTCCTTCAGCTGTAAAATGGGTATACTCACAGAATTGTGAGTATCAAGATAAAGTAAAATTGTAAAGTGCTTAGCATAGTGTCTGGTAAGTCATAAGTACTTAATGAATACTTATTCCTTCTTTCTATATCTAGGCTTCGTTCTGGAGTCAGCTTGAATTTGCTCGGGAGAGCCAATTTAAAACTTTCATTATAAGCAGTTACACATTGGAAATCAGCAAACAAATCAGAACTTTATTTTGTTGATTGCCTTGACTTAAAAAATATTAATATTGCACCTCAAAGTTTAAAGTGTATTATGCATATTTTCTGGATGATTAGTTATCAAACATTTACAAGCATACCCCTGTATTTAGATCCCTGTTACTAAGGTGTAATAATAAAATGCAGAAAATATTTTTGTTCCCTCATTTTTCACAGAAAATAGATTTTGAGGAGATAAGCAGGGAAGGGAATGTTCCAAACTCTTCCCCCAAGTCTCAAATTCAAAGAAATAACTCTTCCCCCAAGTCTCAAATTCAAAGAAATAAATAGGCAAAAGAATTAAGGTGGCATTAATTAATGTGGCAATAAATTAAAACTTTTAACTTTTAATCTCTTATTGTGCCTTTCTCCAACTCCCTTCATTCCCCCCTCATTGTCCTTTGAAATAAATATAATTTTTAAAACTCCTAAAACAGTGATAAAAGATAAGTGGTTAGCCTTGTAGATGGGACAAAAGACTTGCCTCTGATATATATTAACTGACCATGGGTGAGTCACCTAACTGCAAGGGCATGAGAAAATTTGGCATGATATTCTGGGGGAGCAGGTGAATGACGAAAGCCTTCAAAATTTTCTCTAAAAGGTGCTAGATATTAAAAGACACCCAGGAATATTAGGGAAAAGTGGTAGTAATGAGAGAAAACTAGTAGATGTCCCCAGCAAACAAGTCCAGGGTCCTCTTGATGCAAAAGAAACATCATGGGGGGGGTGTGGATCCAAGATATTGGAGTAGTAAAAGCACAAACTTGGCATCAGCTCTGGCTCCAACCATTTCTAATACCTGTAAAAAATGACTAAACACATTTTAAAGCTACAGAACCCACAAAGAGAGAGAGAAACAAATATCCCACTGAAGGCAGCCTGGAAGGCCAACAGGAAAGGTCTATTGAAGCACACTGGAAGCTGAGGGCAGTCCCCTGTGAGTTGTAGTTCCAGCCCCAGGGTGGCCCAGGCAGGCCAGAACAGACTTCAGAAGAGTGAATCACCAGCATCAGTGGCAGTTTCCAGACTTCAGGACAATGTTATTTGAGAATTTCTTAAAGAATGATTTCCAGGTTCTTTTTTTGATCATGGCTTTGAGGTAGTCCAATAATTTTTAAATGATCTCTCCTGGATTTATTTTCTAGGTCAGTGGTTTTTCCAGTGAGATATTTTACATTGCCTTCTATTTTTTTTTATTTGTTTGGATCTGTTGTATAGTATCTTTTTAAAATTTAAACAAATGCTTTATTAACTTCTGTTTTATATCATTCATTGATGCCAGATTTTGAGTTACAATCATTCCCGCCCCCCTTTTTTCCCTACCCACCCTCCCAGAAGAGCAGTCCCGCAAGATATTGCTTCCTCCAATCTGCTCTCTCCCATATCTTCTCCCATACACCCTTCGACTTTGCAATTAGAGGAAGGTGAATCTTTGTGTCCCAATGCCTGCACATCTTTCTCCCAATTACAAGCAAAAGAGTATTAATAATAGTATTTATATATATTTGAAACATTTAATCTTAAGACCTTGAATTTCAGATCCATTTCCTTCCTCCCTTGTCACCCATTCCCTCTGGGGAGATAAGTAATTCAGTATATGTTGTACATGTCTAGCTATGCAAAACATTATCAGAGTAGATATATTGTACAAGGCTGCTTATAATTCCCTCCCACTCATCCCACCCTCCACCTGGTCCATTCCCACTTGATCCTGTCCCTCTTCCATAGTGGGTACTTCCAACCTCCCTTCCCCCCAAGGATGCCCTCCCATCCATCATCCCTCCTCTCATTCCCCTTACCCCCATTCTGCTGTAGGTTGAGATGTCCCATCTAGTATGTATGTCATTCTCTCCCTGAACCAAATTCAATGAGAATGTAGTTTCGCCTTTTTGCCTTCCTATTCTTCCCCTCCCCTGCAACCACTTTCCCCTGCTTCCTCTACATGAGATAGTTTACCCCACCCTGTCTCTCCCTATCTCCTCCTGCCACTTTCCTCTCTCACCTCACAACTTCACCCCTTGAGTATCCTCCCTTCCCAACAAATTCAACCTATGCCCTCTATCCATATATAAGTGTAACCATACACACACACACACACACACACACACATTCACATATGTATTCACATGACAATACACCCTTCTTCCATTATTTTCATAGTGAGAAAGATTTCCTTAGTCACAGATATTGCTTTTCCATATAGGAATGTAAATAGTTCAACTTTGATAAGTTCCTTTTGATTTCTTTTCCCTGATTACCTTCTCAAGCATTTCTTGCTTCTTGTGTCTGAATGTCAGATTTTCTATTCAATTCTGGTTTTTTCCTCAAGAATTCTTGAAAGTCCTCTATTCCACTGAATGACCATATTTTCCCCTGAAACAAAATACTCAGTTTTGCTGGGTAGGTGACCCTTGGGTTCATTCCCACCTCTTCTGCCCTCTGGAATATCATATCCCATGCCCTTCAATCCCTCAGTGTAGAAGCTGCCAGGTCCTGGGCTATTCTGATTGTGTTTCCACAATATTGAAATTGTTTCTTCCTGGCTGCTTGTAGTATTTTCTCCTTGATCTGGGGATTCTGGAACCTGGCTACAATATTCCTGGTGGCTTTATTTTTGGGATCTTTTTCAGGAGGTGATCTGTGGATTCTTTCAACCTCTATTTTGCCCTCAGCATCTAAAACATCAGGGCAATTTTCCTTGAGAATTTCTTGAGGGTGGTTTCTAGGTTCTTTCTTTGATCATGGCTTTCAGGTAGTCTAATATTTTTTAAATTGTCTCTCCTGGATCTATTTTCCCTGTCAGGGGTTTTTCCCATGAGACATTTCACATTGCCTTCTATTCTTTCATTTGTTTGGATCTGCTTAACAGCATCTTTATTTCTCATGAAGTCATTAGCTTCCATTTGATCCAGTCTAACTCTAAAGGAATGAATCTCCTCAGTGAACTTTTGAGATTCTCTTTCCATCTGGCAAATTCGACTTTTTATTTGATTTTTAAAGTCCTTCTTAGGGTCCTCTATGGCCTGTAACCCACTCATATTTTCCTTTGGGGCTTTTGGAGAAGGATTTCTGACCTCACAATCCTCCCCCTGTTCTATGCTTTGATCCTCTTTCCTCCAAAAAATAGGAGTCTAAGGTTGCATTTTTCTGTTTAATTCGTTTCCTTTGCCTTGGCATGTTGCCACTTAATTACTTGACTTTTGTGCTTGTTGCCTCACTATGGCTCTGTCGCCCAACAGGAGAATTTTTGTCCCGAACATGTGGGGGGCAACTTCCGTTTCTGGCAAGCTGTAAACCCACCCATGACTTCCACCCTAGATCACAATCCAGATCCAGGGAGGTTAAAGCAAGAGAAATTACCCCCCCTCCCCAAGACTGTTTGCTGTATCTCCCTACAGTTCGCAGGCCAGGAGCTGGAGCTGCCTCTGAAAACTACAAAATGGTGTGTCTCCTCAGTGGCTTCTAGCCCCCAGGGGAGGAAGCCAACTCATTCCCCTAATACTAGTCCCAATGTCCATAGGGCGCTAACCGCTCACTTTGTTCTAGGCATGTCTATGTTGAAAATTCTGGAATTGTCACAGCTGCTGGTGTTCTGGGGTTACTTCAGCCAGCTGCTGGCCTGGCTGCCAGCCTGGCTGCCCTGGGGCTAAAACAGCACAAGCAGACCTGGGCTCAGCTACCGCGCTCTGCATGCTGTGTGCTGCAGGCTCCCAGAGCACTGCCTGCTCCCAGAGTGCTGTGCTGGCCCTTCCTGCAGGGCTGCTTGGCTGTCCTCAGTGGGAGGTTAGCTTCTCTGTGTCGTTCTGTGGGTGCTAGGGCTCCAGAAGTTGTTCAGAGTTCCCTTTTACATAGTTTGGAGGAAATCTGGGTGCCTGTTTTATAGTATCTTGATTTCTCATAAAGTTATTAGCTTCCATTTGCTCCAATCTAATTTTGAAGGAATTATTCTCTTTAGTGAGTTTTAGAAATTCTTATTATATATGACAAATTCGGCTTTTTAAGGCATTCATCACCTCCTTGGTTTTTTTGGTCTCTTTTCCCATTTGGATTAGTCTACTTTTTAAAGTGTTACTTTCTTCATTATTTTGGGGGGTCACCTTTAGCAGACTGTTGAATAGCTTTACATGCTTTTCTTGCATCATTCTCATTTCTCTTCCCAGTTTTTCCTCCATTTCTCTTACAATTTTTTTTTTTCAAATTTTCAAAATCCTTCTTGACCTTCTCCATGGCCTGTGACCAATTCATGTTTTTCTTGGAAGCTTTTGATGTAGGGGTTCTGACTTCATTGTCCTCCTCCAATTCCATACTTTTATTCTTTATGTCCCCCAAAAGGATTGTATGGTCTGATTGCACTTCCTCTGCTTGCTCATATTGCCAAACAATTATTTGACTTTGGAGTTCTTTGCCATGGTAGAACTCTGCTTAAAGAATAGAGAGAGTTTTGTCCCAAATTGCTGGGGTTTTCACAGCTGCCAGAGCTATTAGTTGGGTGCCCTCTCTACAGCCCCCACAAGCTCTGGCACACTGGTCACACACCCCAGGAACACCACCCATGACCACTATCCAGATTCAAGCAGGTTAAATCAAGAATTATTGCCCTCTGAATAATTTCTTGGTCCCCCTACAATCTGCAGGCCAGGAGGTCTGGAAGCAGCCATGCTGCAGCACCTACCACACCTCAGCCACTTCTCACCCCATGGGCAGGGGCCTGACCACACCTTTCTGTCCCCCTGTTTCCAACAGATTTTTCCACTGACCTTTTACTTTGTCTGTGGTGTTTTAGGTTGAGAAGTCTGGAAACTGCCACTGATGCTGGTGATTCACTCTTCTGAAGTCTGCTCTGGCCTGCCTGGGCCACTCTGGGGCTGGAAATACAACTCACAGGGTACTGCTCTCAGCTCCAAGTGTGCTGCAAAAGACCTTTCCTGTCAGCCTTCCAGGCTGCCTTCAGTGGGATATTTGTTTCTCTCTCTCTTTGTGGGTTCTGTAGCTTTAAATATGTTTTTATTTTATTTGTTTTTATTTATTTACTTTATTTTATTTATTTATCCTCATATAAATTTATCTCATATAAAAGAGGCATGAGAACACTGTTAGAATGGAGGGGAAAAGCAGGAAGGTGAAAGGGAATGGGTCAAACTTACCCTCAAATAATTTGGCTTAAGGACAGAATAACATACACCTTCAATTGGGTATTTTCCAGAGGGGATGACGGAAGGAAGGGCAGATTTGAGGAGAGGGTAGTTAGAAGCAAATACTTTTGAAAAGGAACTGGGTCTAAGTAGAAAATAGTATAAGTGGGAGGCAGGATAGGATAGAGGGAAATATAATTAGTCTTTCACAATATAACCACAATGAAAATGTTTTGTTTAACTACACATGTACAATCTATGTTGAATTTCTTGTCTTCCCAGTGGGGGTGGGTGAGGAGGGAAGAAGGGAAAGACTTGGGAACTCAAAGTTTCAAAAATAAATGTTAAAAAGAATTTTACATGCAACTAGGAAATAAGATATACAGGCACTGGGCTATAGAAATCCATCTTTCCCTACTAGAAAGTTGGGGGGTGGGATGGGGAGGATATAAGAGAGAACAGATTAGGGGAATAGGTATTCAGTAGGCTAGCTATTTGGGGGTGGGAGGGTAGGGAAAAGATGGGAAGAAAAATTTGTAAATCCAAATCTTGTGGAAATGAATTTTGACAAGTAAAAATAAATAAATAATTAAAAAAAGAAACATCACCATATAATGGAAGCCTTTCAGGGAGGCAATGACTACTTTTCCTCTCATCCTGGCCAGGGAAAGCCCAGGTTCTTATCAATTTCCTTCACCCTAGGCTTATGCTGGTATCCTTTACAAGGGACACATATCGCCTGCTTCTTCAGGGTGGATTTGGACACCTTAACCCAAGAAGGATCTCTTACACTGTTAAGCCCTTTTCAAAGCAGTTATCGGATCCTACTAAAGCAAACTGCTTGGAAACAGTGGAAATACTGAGGAATAATTCCTGAGAAATATGTGCCATTTGAATTTGTAGGTGATGCACTGAAAATTCAAAGGGTCTTATCCTTAAAGGGCTTGCCACATTTTCTATGGCAACACTCTATTCTTGGGATATGCATGTGTCACTCCCCCTCAAGGGAAACTTGACATATCTTACCTCATCCTAAGGTAAATATTACTGATGTTTAAACAACCTCCTCTACCTACTTGTTTCTTGAAGGTTGTTTCTTACTATTTTTAGCTCTTAATGGGACGAATAGTTAGTAAGAAATATTTTCCCAGTTATATTTATTCATATAGCAAAACAAAGGTGGGGATAATGGAGGACAAAGTAAATAAATAAAAGAACAATACCCCCTTTTACCAAAGAACTATCCATTTCAGACATTTCAAGCAAGGGGACTGTGAAGAAATCTCTTTAGCTTTTTTCACATTTTTTTTCTTTTCCATTATTTCAAAATGTTAAGAAAGAATACGCTTCTGGATATTTAAAATTCAGGCAGTAAAATGGAGGAATCGTGCACTAAGAAGGGAGAAGGAGAAAATTCAGTTATACTATCCATGTTTCCATTAAAGGACAATCCCAAAATATTCAGAAAAAGAAAAAAAAACAACCTATAGGACTGACATGCCAGACAGTAGGAGAACTGCCTTAGGTCAAAAGAAACTAAGAACCAGTTGAAGCACTTACTACTCACAGAGAGTAACAGAAATGTTAATGAGGTTATTAATAACTAAACGATAAATTTTGACAGAAAGTAATGGGGCCAGGAAATTTGGAAAAATGCATGGGGCAGGTATAGATATGGAAAAGTAAACAAAGAAATGAATGACAATACACATGTTTAGAGAAACTGCCCTTTTAACAGCAAATTAAAAAGTGAAGTACTCTATTTGTACTTTGGGTTTTTTGCTTCTTTTAACCCTTATATTAATTGACTTTTTTTTTACCACCAAAGTTAGTACAAATTTATATATTCTTGGTTTTCTAGGTTACCTATACCTAAAGTAATTCAGCCATTATGTTTTATTAGATAGATACTTTCTAGTTGGCTAGATGATACAGAAGACAGAACACTGGACCTGAAGTTGGAAGGACCAGAGTTTGAATTCTACCTCAAGCATTTGCTAGCTGTATGACAAAAGGCAAGTCACTTGACCTCTGTCTGCCTCAGTTAATTAGTATAATAATAGCACTTACCTAATAAGATTGTTGTGAAAATAAAATATGATTAATATTTGTAAAGCAATTTGAACATTTTGAAACATTACATGAATATCAGCTATTAATGTTATCCATCAGGTGACAGTCAAGAGGGAAGGCATAATACCTAGAAGGAATTATAATATTTCAATGGATACATGCTGCAGTCTCAATCATCTTTTTTAAGGCTGAAATCATTGCTGTAGGTTGTCCTTCTCTTGAGTCTTCTACCATTGTGTTTTACTTCTGTCATTATGAGCTAGTATATAAAGATGGGCATTTTAGTATCATAAAGTCAGAGGGAAGATTGGGATATCACCACATTCAGTATATTTTCTCCCTGTTATTAGGGGTAGTAATAAGATATTTAGTATTTTTGTTAGCCTAGTTTTTAACAGAAATAGATTTGTGGAGAGATTAAACATCTCTAAATAAGGGAATTTTCCAAACTCTGCCACCAGGTCTCATGCTAAGAGTAAACAAAGAGAGAAATAGGAGAATGAATGAATAAATGAATCAATCAATCAATAAGCAAAGAAATAAATACACTCATTTTTTATGGAATACATGTATGATTTCATGGATAGAGGGAATTCTCTCTTCTAATGCATACAAGCAACTACTCTAAAATCTATAGTATAAAAGAGCTGTCTAGGACACTTAAAGGTTAAGTGACTTACCAATATGTATGCATCAGATTTTAGACCTGAACCAAGATCTTCTTACTTCTGAAGCCAACTCTCTATTACAATATGATGCCTCACATTCCCTATCTATCTTGATGTAAAATAGCAAGAATCCAAATGTATGTAAAGCAAAGAAGAAATACCTTGTGGTTTTCTGAAAATCTATGTAAAGCATTTCAATATCTACAGATGAATGATGTTAAGTAAAACGAGTGTTCACTATTCCCTTACATTGTTCTGTAATATGCCCTGAATAGCATGTTTGGGTAATTACTGTACACTTTTCTTAAATGCCTTGTTTACTGATTGTCTTCTAACCTGATGATACACAGACATAATTTTATATTTATAGATAAGTATTCTTTCTTGACGACTTAAATATCTAAATTATGCAATGCAAAATCAGATAATTGCACAGAAACATTTGTCGTCTGGCATATGAAATCTCTAGGTAAATGGTATAATTATAACGTATCTGTTTTGTATCAATAGAAGGAGAGATCCCTGATATTTATCAGCAATCCACTCTCATCCATTTTTTTGGTTTAAATTCATCACAGAAAATATGTCTGGCTGTCAGTTCCTCATCAAACTCCCCCATCCGTTTATGATTGTGAAGTAGTACTCTCAGGTGAACGATGTACCCAGAAGATCATCTTTTTTTTCTCCAAGACTTATTCCTAGGATATACTGTGACTCCAAATGAAATTAAAATCTTCCAAATCCAGGTCATCAAAATTATTTCAGATCCTCCTACCCATTTATAAAATTTGATAACATTTCAAATATGCAGTACAGGGAAACTATTGGTACTTCATGGAATTTTGATTAGGCTTTGGTGTCATTAAGTAAATGACTCCTTCCTCATTTTAACACTTTGGTGGATCTGTGATCTCAACAAGTTAGACATTCCTTCTAGGTAAGACAATGAAAGTAATAGCTAAAATTTATATAGCTCTTTAAAACTTTTATAGTGCTTAAGTATATTACTATTATTATTTGATTCTCACAATAACCTTCTGTACCAAGTGCTGTTATCCCCATTTTCCAGATAAACAAAGTGAGTCTGATAAAGGTTATATGATCTTTCCAGGGTTGCATCGTTAGTAAATATCTGAATCAGGATCCAACCATATGTTTTTCTGAATTCAAGTTGAACACTGTTATTTATCATATCACTGAGCCACCATCACCATAATGCAGATAACAGCCCAGACATGTCTCCTCATCCTGTGTGACTCATGTCCATATTTTCCCATAAATCTTCTAAATAGGGTAAATGGTCCATTAAATGTAGTGGCAGTTTTCCATTTTAGATTGCTTTACCTTGAATAGAAACTAATAGACACATGAGCTGTCCAAATGTTTTCCTTACTCTTCTCAAGAGTCCTACTCTGGTGGCTCATTAGATCAAGAAGGTGACCATTGGTTCTTAAAGACAAAATCAGGAGAGCTCAAGCTCTGGATGGTTCAGCCACATTGGAAAGATTCTAAGAACAGTGTTATCAATGGGCCATGTCTGCTTTCTGAGAACCAGCCCATAAGATGGATCATCAATGGCTATTTGGTGACAAATCTGGTCATGATACTGTATGATATCCTATCCCTTAGCCTACAAATGTGCTCAGATGCCCTCTATCTTAAGTAGTAACAGCTAAAATTCAAAAAGTCCTTTTCTAACCCTGTTGAACCCTCAAACTTTCATCTTCTTTTATTACTCTTCTTTACTGCTAAATATGTTGCTTAGCATCTTATGACTTTGAGAAGCCCACTTTAGCTGTCTGGGTCTTAATTCTCTCATATGTAAAATGAGGATTTATTCTTGATGACCTCCAAAGTTAATTGAAGGCCTAACTCCAAGTTCTATAATTTAGGAAGGTTCTACCCAATCATCCCTTTCTATTTTCTATCCACTCATACTCCTACACCACTTGTGCTACTGAATTTATCACTAAGTAATTTCTTAGCTTCAGGTCAATTTACTATTTGTAAGATACTTTTATGAGGTCTCAGGATAAAAAAAAAAAAGAACCAGTTGTTCCTTCAAAGAGATTAAATTGCTATAATAGGGTATATTTATGCAGGGATAAATAACTGCAAAATTTAAGTATAGTGAAATGGTTTGAATCTATGAATATAGTGGACTAAGGAAATCCAGGAATAGAAAATCCCTCTATGGGGGGCGGAGCCAAGACAGCAGAGTAGAAAGAGCACTTCCAAGAAGCTCTCATCCAGGTCACTCCCAAACCATGTAAAAGGTGGACTCTGAACAATTTCTGGAGCTCCAGCACCCACAGAACTACACAGAGAACCTAACCTCCCGATGAGGACAGCCCCGCAGCCCTGGAGGGAGCGGCCAGTGCAGCGCTCTGGGAAATGAGCCCAGGCCCACCTGAGCCTGGGTTTTAGCCCCAGGGCGGCTGGAATAGCAGCCAGCTGGAGGGACCCCAGAACACCAGCAGCTGTGGTGATTCAGGAATTACCAACACAGATATGCCTAGGAAAAAGTGAGAGGTTAGTGCCCTGTGGACTTTGGGACCAGTATTTGGGGAACGAGTTGGCTTCTTCAACTGGGGGTGAGAAGCAGCTGAGGAGACTCAGCACAGAGGCCATTATGCATCTTCAGTGGCAGCTTTAGCTCCTGGCCTTCCAACTGTAGGGAGATCCAGGGATCAGTCTTGGGGGGTAATCACTCTTGCTTTAACCTCCCTACATCTGGATTGCATTCTGGGGTGGAGGTCTGGGATGGGAATCCAGCTTGCCAGAATGCATGGAGGCTCCACAGAGGCCACCCAACTAATACCTCCAGAAGTTGTGAGGACACCAACGTTTGGGATGGAAGCTCCCCTGTCTGGTGGCAGAATCCTACTGTGGCAACAAGCCCCAAAATCAAGTAATCAAGTGGCAACATGGCTAGGCAAAGGAAACAAAATAAATAGAAAAATTCAACATTAGACTCCAATTTGGGGGGCAAAGGGGATCAAAGCATGGAACAGGAGGAGGACTGTGAGGTCAGAAATCCTGCACCAAAAGCCCCAAATGAAAATATCAGTGGGTTACAGGCCATAGAGGACCTTAAGAAGGATTTTAAAAACCAAATAAGAGAAGTGGAGGAAAAATTGGGAAGAGAAATGAGAAGGATGCAGGAAAAGCATGATATGAGAGTCAGAAGCCTGACTGGGGAACATAACACCTTAAAAATAGACTACCTCAAATGGGCAAAGGAGGGTCAAAAGGGCAATGAGGAGAAGAATGCCTTAAAAAACCAAATTTGGGAAAAGATGGAAAAAGAATCTCAAAAGCTCGCTGAGGGGATTCATTCCTTTAGAATAAGACTGGAGTAAATGGAAGCTAGTGACTTTATGAGAAATTAAGACACCATTAAACAGATCCAAACAAATGAAAGAATAGAAGGCAATGTGAAATATCTCATGGGAAAAACCACTGACCTGGAAAATAGATCCAGGAGAGATAATTTAAAAATTATTGGACTACCTCAAAGCCATGATCAAAGAAAAAACCTAGAAATCATCCTTCAAGAGATTCTCAAGGAAATTGCCCTGATGTTTTAGACCCAGAGGGGGAAATAGAGGTTGAAAGAATCTATGGATCACCTCCTGAAAAAGATCCCAAAAAGAAATCTCCTAGGAATATTATAGCCAGATTCTAGAATTCCCAGTTCAAGGAGAAAATCCTACAAGCAGCCAGGAAGAAACAATTTCAATATTGTGGAAACACAATCAGAATGGCACAGGACCTGGCAGCTTCTACACTGAGGGATTGAAGGGAATGGAATATGATATTCCAGAGGTCAAAAGATCTGGGATTAAAACCAAGAATCACCTATTCAGCAAAATTGAGTTTCTTCTTTCAGGGGAAAATATGGTCATTCAGTGGTATATAGGACTTTCAAGCATTCTTGAGGAAAAAACAAGAGTTGAATAGAAAATTTGACATTCAGACACAAGAAGCAAGACATGCTTGGGAAGGTAATAAGGGAAAAGAAATCAAAAGGAACTTATCAAAGTTGAACTATTTACATTCCTACATGGAAAAACAATAACTGTGACTGATGAAACCTTTCTCATTATGAAAATAATTGAAGAAGGCTATATGGCCATATGAATATATATGTGAAAGTGTGTATATATGTTTACAGGTATACATGGATAGAGGGCACAGGTCGAATTTGGTGGGAAGGGAAGATACTTAAGGGGTGAAGTTAAGAGGTGAGAGAGGAATGTGGCAAGAGGAGATGGGGAGAGACAGGGTAGGATAAACTATCTCATGTAGAAGAGGCAAGGGGAAGTGGTTGCAGGGCAGTGGAAGAACAGGAACGCAAAAAGGCAAAACCATATTCTCATTGAGTTTGGCTCAGGGAGAGAATGACATACATACTAAATGGGATATCTCACCCTGCAGGAGAGTAGAGGGAAGGGGGATTAGAGGGGAGATTCTGGGGGGAGGGGAGGTTGGAAGTACCCACTTTCAGAGAGGGAGAGGATTAAAGTAGGGATTGGACCAGGTGGGGGGTGTGATGGTTAGGAGGGAAATATCAGCAGTCTTTTACAATATACCTACTATGGTAATGTTTTGCATAGCTATACATGTATAACACATACTGAATTACTTATCTTCCCAGAGAGAGTGGCTGACAATGGAGGAAGGGAATGGATCTGAAATTCAAACTTTTAAAATTACATGCTTCAAATATATATATAATTTTGTATGTAATTGGGAGATAAGATATGCAGGCATTGGGGCACATATATTCACCTTCCTCTAATGGTAATGTCTAAGGGGGTATGGAAGAAGATAAGGGAGAGAACAGATCAGATGAGGGGATACCATGTGGGACTGCTATTCTGGGGTGGTTGGGGAAAAATGGGGAAAATTGTAACTCAAAATCTGGTGAAAATGAATGATGTAAACCAGAAGTAAAAATAAAATAAATTAAAAATTTAAAAGACAAACAAATAAATAAATAGGTAAATAAATAAACAGGTAAATTGCAAAACAAATAAATACATAGATCAATTAACAACAACAAAAAAAGAAAAATCCTTCTCCTAGTGCAGGCTAGTACCTCATATGAAATTTATAATATTAAAAACTATGCATACACATAGAGACAAAGTAAACACAAAATAATAGTGGTATTGGGATGAGGAGAACAATAAACCTGGGGGAATTAGGTAAGCTGTTATGCAATATATGGTACCTGAACAATCTGAACATTGAAAGAAGTTCAAGATTGTGAGTGTCAGAGGTAAGGAGGGAGAGCATTCCAGACATTGGAGAAGGCTTGAACAAAGGTATAGAAGTGAATGTATAAATAGAAGAAAGAAAGAAAGAAAGAAAGAAACATATTTATGGAGTGCCTGCAATGGACCAAGCAGTACATTAGATGCTGGAGAAATAGAAAAGTAAAGATGGTCTCTGCCATCATAGTTCTTTGCTTGCTAAAGGGGAAGATAACACATACACATAAGAGATTGGTAGCCAGGGAGGGGTGTTTTTGTCTGGAGGTGTAACAATAATGCAATATTCACAACATCCTAGGTGGTTATGAATATGCTGGTATAATTGTAAATCACAAAATGTAGTAGACCCTCCACATAGAGGGCAGAACCAAAGCTTTTATTCAAATACCAGAAAACCAAGTCCCAGAGCCAGAAAGCCAAAGTCATTACAGTAGTCACAGAGTTGATACATGTAGTTAATGCAGTGAACACCCACATTCCCAAGCCTTCACAACAGAACAGGCTCCTTCAAGCAGGGATCTTCTTCTCTCATTCACGGTAGCTCCTCAGCCTGGTTCTTGGAAGTTCTTAGCAGAAATTCCCAAAGGAAAGGTCTTAGCAAAAGTTCCCAGAAGAAAGGTATCAGCAGAAGTTGCAGCCTCCAGATGCTCACTGAGAGAAAATTCTGACTGCCCTGCTGGTGCTCTTCCCTACATACAGTATAGCTCCTCCGTCTGCCCCCTCTTGCTGCATCAGCAACTTCCTGCCCAGGTGTTAACTATTTCTCTTTTAATTAAATAGCTTAAACAAGGTGTTAAATTGAAACCAGGTGCCAAGCACCTGCTTACTTGACAATACAAAGGGGCATGGGAGATCTTAAAATTCCATTAACATTACAGGAGTGTCATAGGGATGGTGAGTAGAACCATAGTAGAGCTGATCATGATTCCCTTCCCAGAAATTATGTCAGGATATACTGATTTGAATACTGTTTGGCAAGGAAGAGGAAGAAGAATCCAGGGGCAGGTAGAGTGCAGCATGGCAGAGAAGTTGACTATATGTCTGGGGTGGATGGTATCTATCAATCCATAAATATTTGTTAAGTAACTACTATGTGTCAGGTACTGTGCTAAGTGCTGGGACGTGAAACATGGCAGGGACCCTGTGAAGCCAGTGGGTTAGATGAATCTGATTTTACTATATTATTATACTCATTATATTGTAGTTATTATTGTTCAGTAATTTTCAGTCATGAATGACTCTTCTTGACCCTTTTGGGGTTTTCTAGGCAGAGATACTGGAGTGGTTTGTTATTTCCTTCTCAAACTCATTTTATAGATGAGGAAAGTGAGGCAAACAGGATTAAGTGACTTCACACAGTTATTAAGTGTCTGAGACCAGATTTGAAATTATAAAGACCAGTCTTCCTGATTTTAGGCCTGGCGCTCTATCCACTGGACTACCTATTGCCCCCATTATGTTGTACAGCTGAGACAATCAAAACTCAGAGAACTTAAGTGCTTTGCCTGTGGTTACAATCATCAGTAAATTTCAGGTAGGATTGAAATCCAAGTGGTTCTGACCCTATGTCAACCATTGTAGATGACTGTGCAGCTCTGCCTCACTTAAATCTAATTCATATGTAAGTCAAGACATGACCCATGATACCACTGGTCCTCTTAGAAAATGAAGGAGGAACAATAACAACCATTCTATCCGCTATGCCATTCTTTACTTTCAGGGTAACATTACCACTAGAAATGGTTATCCAGATAAAACTAACTTTGAAGGGGGGGGTGAGACCAGCCCCTTGCATTTGGCACAAAATTATCTCTATTCCAAGACTCCAAGCATTTCAAATCATCTTGTACTCTTTGTGAAAGTTAAACCACTTCATATCTTCTAGTGCTTGAACTTTTTACCTGACTCTAGATCATATCTTTCATCTTTTCCTTGAACTTTGTAATTCTCCAGTATAAATCCAAAACAAACTTTTGACCTGGAACTCCTGCCCATAACCCTTCTGCTTAGCAGCTTAGCTTACCTCTGGATTTGACAAATAGTACTTTTGTCTCTTATCCAGCCTTTAGGGACTGAGTGTGGAGAAGGCCTTGAGGACCAACTGTAGTCCCAACAAAGCTAGGGTTAAAACACAGTCCTTGGGTTCCAAACCAGCTTATTCAGTTATACCAGATTGCCTCTGCAGGTCTAATATTTTTTGGTTCTGTGATTCAGTCTTAGAAAACCTGATATGGCACCATGCCTCCACGCTCTGTAGCATCCCTGCTTTGCAAATTGTTATGATTAGAAAAGCACTCTCTCTCCTTTGTCCTCCCATCTCTTTTCCACAAGCTTCCTCTGGCTGTGGCATCTATTCAAACTAGATCATCTAGTCAGACACAATATCGTCACTGTTATTAGCATTTCGGACTGTAGTCATTATCTGGGGTGGATTTCAGCTTACTGAAGCAACAAAAGTTTCCTGCTGGAATTGTGGAACAAAAGCAGACTTCTACAGTATACTCTGAATAAACAAATAATAACGGGATGTGCCCTGCTGATCCCTGAGTTCTGATGATTCTGATTTCTCTGCATCGACATAGTGCTAGGTATTACCTTCCAACATTCTGGCTGTAGATCAGTGTGAATGGGCAATGCAAGGGGGTCACTTGAACTCTGGTGTTAGTATACACATAGGGGTAAGAAACACATAGGGGCTCAACTACAGCATACAAAGAAAACATTCCATATTTTTAGTAGGATGGGGAAGAAGCATCTACCTTCAAGGTTTCTGGTAGGGAGTAGAGCAAAGTAAATTGTAGAGCATGAGAATTTGCAATGAATGGTGTGCATTGCCAAAGATGTGTAAGACCTCTAAGCCCTCTTGTACTTTCCTTTGTATCTAGTCTATTGTTTGCCTCTTCCAGCATCCAATAGGGCACACACTATTCTTCATAATGCTCTTCTAGAAGATTGTGAGAAATCTCCCAGGTGACTTGGAAACTGAAGGTGTCCCAGTTACCTGACAGATAGGAAAATTGTTACAGAAAAGTATCCATGCCTTTGGTCACCTTAGGAAAAGCTTAGCTCTTTTTTCTTTCTTTTTTTATTTCTTTGCTTTTTGTTGGGCACTCGGGGTTAAGTGACTTGCCCAAGGTCACATGGCTAGTTTTTTGTGTTAAGTGTCTGAGGTCAGATTTGAACTCAGGTCCTCCTAACTCCATGGCTGGTGCTCTATTCACTGTGCAACCTAGCTGCCCTTTTTTTCTTTTTTTTTATTAGGAGAAGCTTAGCTCTGGAACTGGTCACTAGGAATCCACACCTTAGCCTATTATCCCCTGATAAGACTTGACCTCTGTCTGTAGTAAAGCCTTAAAACCCTGTTCAGTTTCTTTCTAAATAAGAGCTCTTTCCTCTGATCCTAGGGCCATATGCTCAAAGGAAAAACCCTGCCTTTTCCTGTAGACTTTACCTAGATGTTCCAACCTGCTTCCCAGGATTATATCTTATTCCCTTTACCAATCTGTGTTATTTGCTTCTGAACCTCATTGCCCTGACGGATGGATGAGGTGTCAATGTCCCATCAAGAAATATATCTCTGAGTGACTTGGGAGTCCATTCCTTCCTTCTGGTACCCCATAAATTCGATCCAGGATAGTGTCAGGAAAGTCTTTTAATATACATGGATGGGTACTGTCCAACCCTTAGCAGCCACCCTGCTAGCCTCATGAGCATAGGTGGTGCTGTGATCTGGTACACAAGCACAAGGACTGTGGGTCTCAGACCTATCTCCTAGCACACAGGACTCCTACTCTTTGAGAACTCTATTAGTAGAAGAACAGGACAATGTTTGAAACATAGCCCCTTCCTTCATAGACTTGGAATGGTAGGGTGGTATGTAATTGAACAATTTGGCTATTGTTTGCTCTCGGGGTTGGCCATAACATCCATAAATAGAATAAATGCTTATCTGTATGTTGAGATTTTTATGAGTTCCACAAAAGTCTAGAGCTAGAAGAGATCTCAGAGGCCATGTAGTCTCTCATTTTAAAGATGTGAAAACTGAAGTTCAGAGAGGGTAATTTACCTCTTGCTCAAGGTCACACTGGTAGTATCAGAAACAGAATGGGAACTTGTTCCTGATCTATGGTTCTTAACCTTCAGTCCATGAATTTTTGGGTTTTTTATATTTTGATGGCTATATATCAATGTAATTGGTTTTTTGCAATTATTTACATTTTATTGCATGCATTTAAGGCATTACTATGAGGAGGGTTACTTTGTTTTAAAATTTCATTCCCTTATTCATTCATTCATTCCTTCATTCATTCATTCTTTCATTCATTCATTTATTTAAAAAATATTTTGAGAATAGGCTTCCTAGACTGCAAAGCAGTCCATGACACAGAAAAGTTATGAAGTACTGCTCAGGACCTACTTCTCTAGTTACTAAGCCACCTTCCGTCCTCTCCCCTAAACCCTTGGAATATTAGATCGAGAAGAGACCTTGGTGATCATAGAATCTTTCTTCTCAGTCAAGGAACTTATTAATTTACCTACTATACACCAAGCCCTGTGCTATGTGCTAGAGATACAGAGAGACAAAAGTCCTTGTCTTCAAGGAGGTTATAGTCTAATGGAGAAAATCACAGTGAGTGTTTATTTTTTTATAAATTTATTAGTTTAGTTTCAATTAACAAGATTCAATTCCATAGTTCCTTGATTTTCAAATTTCCCTTACTTCCTTCCCCCTACTCCCCAAAACAGCATGTAGTCCAGTATAGGATCTGCAAATACATTCATATTAGAAATTATTCCAATTACAAAGGTGTATTGTACTAGGTGAGATGAAAGATGGTAAAGAAGAAATAAAACCAAACCATGAAAAGAAAAAGATCTTTTAGTTTGCTTCCATCAGGATTCAAGCTCAGTTCTTTCTAGTTATATCTCGGGATGGCGCATTTCTCTCTTTCTTGAGTCTTTCGGGATTGACTTATATCACTGCATTGCTGAAAAGAGTCCAGTCTGTCATATGCTCAAAGGAAAAACCCTGCCTTTTCCTGTAGACTTTACCTAGATGTTCCAACCTGCTTCCCAGGATTATATCTTATTCCCTTTACCAATCTGTGTTATTTGCTTCTGAACCTCATTGCCCTGACGGATGGATAAGGTGTCAATGTCCCATCAAGAAATATATCTCTGAGTGACTTGGGAGTCCATTCCTTCCTTCTGGTACCCCATAAATTCGATCCAGGATAGTGTCAGGAAAGTCTTTTAATATACATGGATGGGTACTGTCCAACCCTTAGCAGCCACCCTGCTAGCCTCATGAGCATAGGTGGTGCTGTGATCTGGTACACAAGCACAAGGACTGTGGGTCTCAGACCTATCTCCTAGCACACAGGACTCCTACTCTTTGAGAACTCTATTAGTAGAAGAACAGGACAATGTTTGAAACATAGCCCCTTCCTTCATAGACTTGGAATGGTAGGGTGGTATGTAATTGTCATAGTTGGTCATCACAGATATGATATGTCTGTGATTGTATACAACTTCTGATTCTACTCTTCTCGCTCAGCATCAGTTTGTATAAATCTCTCCAGGTAATTATGAAAAGCGTCACCTCCTCATTTCTTATAGCACAATAATATTCCATTACATTTATATACCACAACTTGTTTAGCCATTCCACAATTGATGGGCACCCCTTTAGTTTCCAATTCTTTGCAACCACAAAAAGGGCTGCTATAAATATTTTTGTACATATGGGTTTTCCTCCCACTTCTATGATCTCTTTGGGATATAACCCTAGATGTGGTATTGCTGGGTCAAAGGGTATGAAATTATTTATAATCCTTTGGGCTTAATTCCAGATTGCTCTCCAGAATGGTAGGATAAGTTCACAACTCCACCAGCAATGTATTAGTGTTCCAATTTGCCCACATCCTCTCCAGCATTTGTCACTTTCTTGTTTTTTCATCTTAGCCAATCTGACTGGAGAGATGTGGTATCTCAGAGTTGTTTTGATTTGCATTTCTCTAATGATGTAGAGGAATTCGGAGGATTTATGTGGGTCTATTTTATGTCCTGAAACTTTTCCAAATTTATTTATTGTCTCAAGTAGTTTTTTATTTGATTCTCTAGGATTCTCTAAGTATATCATCATATCATCTGCAAAGAGTAATAGCTTGGTCATTTCTTTGCCTAATTTGATTCCTTTGATTTCTTTTTCTTCTCTAATTGCTACTGCTAGTGTTTCTAGTACCAGATTGAATAAGAGAGGTGATAATGGACACCCTTGTTTCACTCCTGATCTTATTGAAAAGGCCTCTAGTTTATCCCCATTGCATATACTTGCTGATGGTTTTAAATAGATGCTATCAACTATTTTAAGGAAGGCTCCATTTATTCCTATACTTTCTAGTGTTTTTAATAGGAATGGATGTTTTACTTTGTCAAAAGCCTTTTCTGTATTTATTGAGATGACTATATGGTTTCTGCTGCTTTTATTGTTGATATGCTCAATTATACTGATGGTTTTCCTAATATTAAACCATCATTGCATTCCTGGAATGAATCCTACCTGATCAGGGTGTATTATTTTTGTGTAAAGTTGTAGGAGTCTTTTGGCTAATATTTTATTTAATTTTTTTGCGTCTAAATTCATGAGGGAAATTGGTCTATAGTTTTCTTTCTCTGTTTTATCTCTTCCTAATTTAGGAATCAGTACCATATTTGTGTCATAGAAAGAGTTTGGTAGGACTCCTTCTTCACTAGTTTTCCCAAATAGTTTGTAGAGTATTGGAATCAATTGTTCTTTAAATGTTTGATAGAATTCACTAGTAAACCCAATTGGCCCTGGAGATTTTTTCCTAGGGAGTTCATTGATGGCTTGTTTGATTTCTTTTTCTGAGATGGGGTTATTTATGTAATTCACTTCCTCTTCAGTTAATCTGGGCAACTTGTGATTTTGTAAATATTCATCCATTTCACTAAGATTGTCATATTTATGTGCATACAATTGGGAAAAATGAATCCTCATTATTTTTTTTTATTTCCTCTTCATTGGAGGTAGATTCACCCTTTTTGTTTTTGATACTCACAATTTGGTTTTCTTTCTTTTTTTTATCAAATTGACTAAGGGTCTATCAATTTTGTTGATTTTTTTCATAAAACCAGCTCTTAGTTTTGTTTATTAATTCAATAGTTTTATTAATTTCAATTTTATTAATTTCTCCTTTGGTTTTCAATATTTCTAATTTAGTACTAAATTGGGGATTTTCAATTTGTTCTTTTACTAGCTTTTTCAATTGCATGTCCAATTCATTGACCTCCCTCCTCTCTGCTTTAATTAAGTATGCACTCAGGGATATAAAGCTTCCCCTGAGAACTGCCTTTAGTGCATCCCACAAATTTTAGTATGTTGTCTCATTATTATCATTCTCTTGAATGAAATTATAGAATGTTTCTATAATTTCTTGTTTGACCCATCCATTCTTTAGGATTAAATTGTTTAATTTCAAATTAGTTTTTAGTCTATCTTTCCCTGTCCCTTTATTGCATATAATTTTTATTGCATCATGATCTGAGAATGATGCATTTAATATTTCTGCCTTTTTGCACTGGATTGTGAGGTTTTTATGCCCTAGTACATGATCTATTTTTGAGTAGGTACCATTGCACTGCTGACAAGAAAGTAAATTCCTTTTTATCCCCATTCAGTTTTCTCCAGAGATCCAGCATATCTAGGCTCTCTTAAGATTCTATTCACCTCCTTAACTTCTTTCTTGTTTATTTTGAAGTTAGATTTATCAAGTTCAGTGAGGGGGAGATTAAGGTCCCCCACTAGTATAGTTTTGCTATCTATTTCTTCCTCTAATTCCTTTAACTTCTCCTCTAGGAATTTGGATGCTATACCACTTGGTGCATATATATTAAGTAGTGATACTGCTTCATTCTCGATGGTGCCTTTTAGTAGGATATTGTTTCCTTCCTTATCTCATTCAATTAGATCTATTTTTGCTTTTGCTTTATCTGAGATAAGTATTGCCACCCCAGTTTTTTTTTTTTACTTTAGCTGAGGCATAATAAATTTTACTCCAACCTTTTACCTTTACCCTGTGGGTATCCCTTTGTTTCAAATGTGTTTCTTTTAGACAGCATATTGTAGGATTATGGTTTTTAATCCATTCTGCTATCTGCCTCTGTTTTATGGGAGAGTTCATCCCATTCACATTCACAGTAATGATGATTATCTGTTTCTTCCCCTCCATCCTATTCCCTCCCCTGTTTACATTTTTGTTTCTTCCTTCTCCCTTCCCCTCCTTGAAGTTTTCCCTATTGACTGCCCCCTCCCTCATTGTTTCCACCCAGTGACCCCCTTTCTTAACCTACCCTCTCTCCTCACTACCATTTCCCTCCATTCTAATCCCCCCTTTAGTCTCCTCCTTTTCACCCCCCCTTACCCCTCCACTATCTATAGGACACAATAAATTTTTATACTTATCAGAGTAAATTACTCCCTGTTTGATTCCAAACCAATGATAGTAAATTTCAAACAGTGCTCCTCTCCCTCCCTCCTTTTCCTCTATTTAATGAATTTATTTGTCTATTCACATTAGAATTGTAAACTTCACTGGTTAAATTGATCCCTCTTTGAACCAGAAGCAGTGAGAATAGTGTTTAAATGATGTTCCTCACCCCCTTTCTTTCCCCTCTTCTATAGTGTGTTTTGATGCCTCTTCAAATGGCATATTTTACCTTTTCCTATCTCATCCTTTCCTTTTTCCCTTTACAGTCCCTTTGATCCCCTTAATAGTTTTTTTTTTTTTAAGTCCAGGTGAGTGCGTTCATAACCACACCCTCTATCCAAGTATAACCCGAATATTGATAGTTATCAGCTCCACATATAGGGATGTGAACTTTTTGCTCTTGTTGTATCCCAAGTAATAGGCATGTGTGTGTGTGTGTGGGTGTGGGTGTGTGCACCTATGCATGTGTGAGTCTGTGTTTCTCATGTTTACCTTTTTATATCTTTCTTGAGTCTTGTAATTTGAGATCAGTTTTTCCATTGAGCTCTGGCTTTTTCATCAGGAAAGACTGGAAGTCCCTTATTTCATTAAAGGACCATCTTCTTGCCTGACAGATTATGCTCAGTTTTGCTGGGTAGTTAATCCTTGATTGTAGTCCTAGCTCTCTTGCCCTATGAGATATCAAATTCCAGTCCCTCCGCTCTTTTAATTGAGGAGCTGCTAGGTCCTCTGTGATCCTAACTGTAGTTCCTCAATGTTTGAATTGTTTCTTTTTGGCTCCTTGTAGAATTTTTTCTTTAATCTTGTAATTCTGGAATTTGGCTACTATATTTCTTGGAGTTTTCAATTTGGGATCTCTTTCAGGAGGAGTCCGATGAATTCTATCGATAGCTATTTTATCTTCTGATTCCAGGACCTCAGGACAGTTTTCTTTGACAATCTCTTGGAGGATGTTGTCTAGGCTGCTTTTTTCATCGTGGCTTTCTGGTATAACAATAATTCTTAAGTTGTCTCTACTGATCTGTTCTCTAGGTCAGTTATTTTTCCAGTGAGATATTTTACATTTTCTACCAATTTTTCGATCTTCTTCGTTTTTTTTTTTGATTGACTCTTGCTGCATCATAGAGTTCTGAGTTTTAGTTTGATTGTATCTATTTTTTAGCAAATTATGGTCTTCAGTTAATTTTTGAAGGTTCTTTTTAGGGAGGTACTTTCTCTAGTTAATTCACTAATTTTACTTTTGAGACTTTTTTCCAAGTTGGTCACTGCTTTCCTGATTTGGTGTTTAAATTTTTTCTTAAGTTCTTCCAGGAATGATATTTGGGCTTGAGATCAGTTCATGTTTTCTTCTGTGGTCTCAGGTGTGGGTAGAGAATCTATAATGTCCTGTGTTTTGTTGTTCTTGCCCTACATAGTAGGCTCGAATAGACTTTCTTTCCTCCCCCTTCTCCTTCTCAGCTTCCTTCCTTCCCATTTTGATTTCCTGTTTCTTAGTTTCTCAGGCTCTGAGTTTAGGGCCTGACTGTTGACTTTGAATACCTCTGGGTGACTAGTTTATGGCTAAGTCAGGGAAGTCAGTGAGGAATATAGATGTGTAGGTGGGGGTGAGTCTGACCACTTCAGATTTCTGCCTCTTTACCCCTGGGCTATAAGTAGGCTTTTGTTGGTGAGGTGAGGTAAGGCTTGTTGGGACCCCTCCCTCTCTTCTCTTCAGACTCCTGGCTGTCTCAGTTATAAGCCTTCTTGGAGACTCTCAAGCCTGAAGCTATTTCCCTTAACTTGGAATTTCAATCTGGGTGGGAGACTTATCTTTGGGTTTTCTGCTCCATGAAGGAGGGATGGGAGGATAGGAGCAGCTAGAATTTACTTTGCCATTCCAGCCCCTGTATTATACAGGCAGGCAGTTTCTAAACTTCCAAGCTGGGGGCTGAATGCAGCCAGAGAAGCTGCTCTCTCCACTGGGGGCCCAACTCTCCTACCTGGCTCCAATGACCCTTCCTGTCCCTTCATGAGATGAATGTGAGATGACTGTGATTCATCCTTGGTAAGTCTGCAGGCTAGGGCTTTTTCTCTCTCTGGTGTAGTCTGCTTGTCTGCTCTTAGGTCTGAGCTGTGCAGAGCCCACTCACTCTGCGCTCGTCCTGTCCAGACACACTGGGCAACCTCCTGGGCTGGACACTGCCACGCTCTGTCTTTCAGTAGGCTCTGTCACTCCGGAATCTGCTCAGATTCACCCTTTGAGACTTAGTGACCAAGGAGCTCAGTGAGGTTACTGCTTCCTTTCCACCATCTTGGCTCAGATTACACAGTGAGTGTTTTTACAAAAATAATTTTATGGAGTAACTGTTGCACAGCATTAGCATCAAACTTAAATTGAAATAAATTCCTGCAGGCCACATATTGTCTTCTAAAAATTGCAAATTAATATGATCTATATAGTATTTTATTCTTATTTATTTTGGTAAAATTTTCCAATGACCTTTTAATTTGATTTGGTCATACTCCTGAGTTTTGAAGCCTCACCTGGTGACCTGAGTTTGACACCTCTGTACAGTTTTGTGGAAATAGCAGTTGCTTGGAGCTGAAAGACACAGATTCCATTTTCACTTCAATCTCTGATTCCCCAACTTTTTGAAGTGGCATAATTTCACTTCAAATTCAACTTTGGGAAACCCTTATAGTACAGTGTTTTAAAATAAATATGTTAAATACATTAGCACTGATAACTATTCCAAAATGATGAGTATTGAGCTCTTGTATCACATGCCCAATTGCCATAGGTTCTCTCTCTCTCTCTTCTTCTCTCTCCTCTCTCTCTGTCTCTCTGTCTTTGTCTCTGTGTCTGTCTGTCTGTCTGTCTGTCTGTCTCTCTCATAAATAAAACAAATATTTACATGTTGATAATTCTTACACATATATCTGCTGACTGTCTGGGTTTTCTTTTCTTGTGGAATATTTTACTGCCATCTCTAAGCTCCAGAAGAAAAGCATAAAAATTGGAATTTAGAACAATTGGAATTGGAACAATCATAAGAATTGAATTGCAAGGAGGAATTTAATGAAAAAAAAGTTAGTAAAAATCAGGAATCCAGTTCCTCTGATGCAAAATCCAAGACTTGGACCTCACTAGGAGCAACATACTTGCAGTCCTGGATTTTAAAGCCAACATTGTTAATTTCTTTTTCACTGTAGTTAAGAATTTTTAGATAATTGAGATTTCATATAATTTCATAAAATATATCTGTCTTTGCTTTTTTTTGTAACCTTTGTCTCTCAATATATTCCTCCCACACTTCCTCTTAGAGGATAATCCCTTATAACTCAAAAAAGTTGGGGCAAAGTTAAGTAAAACTAATATATCATAAAGATTGATGCCATATACAGGGTTTCAAACCCATAATACCCTACCTCTGCAAATACACAAGGGAGGAAATTGCCTTCTTGTGTCTTTCTTCCGGGTAAGGTATAGGTATAATTGTACAACATTCAGTTTTAATTCTTTTATTTTTGTTTCCATTTATTACTTTGTTGTCATATAGTATATTGCTCTCTCGGTTCTGTTACTCACTTTATATCTCTTGATAAATGCAAAACACTACAATAATCATCTAAAAAAAACGGTTACACTTTCTCCCATAAACCCTTTCCAATATTAAAGGCCCAATGTTCATCCCAGATGAGGTCTCCACATGTAGCTCATGTAAACTCTGAAGATCTTTACTTCATATCCCTCTCCTATTCCCACTGATGATGTGTGGGTTCCTTGAGCTTGGCTACAACTAACTCTCAGTGTATGAAGGGTATTGCTGAGGGCTGATTCTTTAACTCTACCATTTTGAGCCCCCACCAGTGTGTTTTTCCCCAAGAGTATCAATTGAGTATCACTTGGAATAGCTTTTACAAAAGGATATTTACAAAGGTGGTACATTAGAATTATCTAGAATAAAGCCTTCCCTTAAAGGCCTGAAATATACTCTTGTATAAGTAGACACCTGACCAGAGAAAGTGGACTCTGGTTTAGACAGCATAATTGGCAAAGGGGTAATGAATTTCTTTGGTTTTAGAAGTTAGAACTATGCCCATGGTACAATTTCTTTACTGGGCTCCTTTGTGAAGTCATGAATCTATGTTCATTCTGTCATTAACTCTCAATACAGATATTGCTGTTATCATGCTCTCTGTGTATTAATAATTTCTTATATTATAGTAATATTTCTTTATGTTTATATACCACAATTTGTTTAGCCATTCTCTAATCAATGGGTATCACTTTTAAGAAATATTGACTATTTTTAAAAAGTACTTCCATGATTATTTTAGCATAGATTTGACTTTTCTTTCTAACATTGACTTCTTTAAGTCTAGCAGTAGAATATCTGAGTCAAAGGGTCTGACCATTTTAGTTTCTGTCTTCACGATTTAAAATTGCTTTCTCAATTGTTCAAATTTTCATTTGTAATTATGGTACCTGAGATAACAGACTAAAATGGTCCCAGGGAAAAGGGGCAGCAACTCCTCATCTAACAACAGAATTGTACAGGCAAAATTTTCGGGCAATAGCAAAGACTCAAAGGAAATAAAATGTGATGAGCACCCCTGATGTTGCTGTTGAGGTTATAGTCCCAGAAGCCCTAAATTATGCTGCTTGGTTTGACACAGTTCAACCCACAATCAGGAGCTGGGTTCCTGTGCCCAGCTGTAGATTTGACAAAAGTTTGCATTTGTGGTATCTTCATACTATCTCCCCAAGCTGTAATAACACTTACTATGTGAAGACCAACACAGAGAGCAAAAGAGATGAGTTTGATGTATTTTCTTGTCTACTGTGGCAAGTTCTTCTCTAACCCACCTTCCCCATCCCACCTCGATCACCCTTTGCATGGCTTTGTAAATCTCCAGGGGATTGCTGAATACATTTTGTGAAATGCAGCTCACCTATATTTCATGCTGTGTGTATGTATGCATGTATGTATGTATGTATGTATATACACACATATGTATACACACACACACACACACATATATATATATATATATAAAATATGATTTATCCAATCAATCAATCCATAAACATTTATTAAGTACCTACTTTATGCCAGATGTTCTAGGGATATAAAGCAGCCTCTGTCCTCAACATTCATTCTCCTGGGAGGAAGGGAGTGGAGGAGAATATGAACACAGATACATCAATACAAAGCATTTTAAAGTGGAAGGAATATCAGCAGCTGGGGAGAGCACAAAATATCTTCAAGAAGAGGTTATCATTCAAACTGAGCCTTGAAGGAACCAAGGAATTTCACAAGGAGAAGGTTAGTATCAAGTTCATTCTAGGAATAGGGGACAGTCCTCTCAAAAGCATGGAAATAGGATATGAAATACATTGCATGGAGAATAGCAAATAGACCAGATTGATTGGAACCTAGAATGCATGAAAGGAAGTAATAAAATGTAGGCAGTAAGGATTTTACATGCCAAAAACTAGGCTTTTTTAAACAGGGAGGCAATAGGAGGCCATGTGGGGAAAAATAGTGGGACAATAGGATTAGAGTTGTGCTTTAGGAAAATCTATTTGGCATCTATGTAGAGGATGGATTAAAAGAGGGAAACAACTAGAGTTAAGGAGATCAATTGGGGTTTATTCTTTCATTGTTTAGATAGGCAAACCAGAGCCCAGAGAGTTTAAAGTTGTATAGTAGGATTGTGACAGAGGAAGTATAAACTAGGTCTTCTGATTCCCATTTTCTTGTTCTTTACAACCTCATCACCATCAGCACCACTCCCTGGTGATTGGTGTTTCTGAAATTCTACCATTAGAGCTTCATTCCTTTGGTTCTGGATAACTTTGAATTCCTTGTTAAGACAAATATACCCTCTTAGAGGGATAATATCTTAGAATAATCTTAGCATAGTTAGTATTAGCAGGCTTTCAAATGAGAATGGATAAATACCTAGCAGGGATACAGGAAAGGGTGATCAGAGTTGTGGGGGATAGGGCAATGAAAATTCATCTATTAAGCATTTTGCCTAGGACTACCTTCCCATGGTTTATTTTATTTTATTTTATTTTATTTTTTGTTTATGGTTGACAAGTGTTTCTCACTTGTCTCTATTTAGTACTCTTTTATTAGTTTGTTTTTAATTCTCCTTCAAGGGCTATTTATGGTCAAATTATCTAAGATTTATTTAATGTCCACTAAATAAAACATCCTTTGTGGAACTTACTACTCCTCAAAGAGAACAAATGTTTTGTCTAATTTAAACATGCCTAAATAATCCAGTCTCTCCATCCCTAGTTCAGAGTCTCTGGACCATCACAAGCCCTTTTCTGTTACAATATATTTCTCTCACCAGAGAACAAAGCTTTTGTCAATATAATATACAGATGACCTTCGAGAGATGCACTGCCATTTAGGGCAGACTCACCCCCAGGCCTTCAGCGTGATTCTTCACTTCCAACCTACCTAGACTGAGAACTGGAATATCAGTAGAATGGAAGGAATTTGAATGAATAATGCACTGTCCTTTCACTGTGAAAGTTATGCTTATGGTTCATCATTAACACTGTGCTTTGAGTAAGGATAGGTTTTGGCACTTTATAAGAAGGGGTCATTTGCAAGTCAGCAGTCATATAACAGAGCAAAGTGAACTGGCCTATATTACACATTCCCTTGTGACCTTGGCCTGACTGATATTGTGCCACTCAACCATAGAGGGGTAATTGTTCAGGGTCGTATGTACAGCCCCCAATTTAAAACAGATTTGTTCAGACCAGTTGGAAATGAAAAAAAATAAAAATACTTTCAAAGACTCTTGGAAATAAAGACAGCACAGAGATGAATTCTAAGCAGTCCTAAGATCTCAGAAAATCCAGAGGTAGATAATAATATTCAGTAAGTGCATAGGGTTTTTCAAGCTTCTAAAGGGAAATAGCTGACAAAATATTTTAAGGTCCCCAAAATGTCTGTAAAACATTATAACAAAAGGAACAGTCTTTCCTTTGAAGAGATAGCTGTTGGAGAAAGAGATGTGCTTTAAATAAGACCATTTTGCATTTGTACTACCTTGGGTTTACACTTGCCCAGACCTGAAAACTCTTGAAACCAACTGGCTTGTGATTTTTTTTTAATTCCTCTCAATTTTATTCTACATTATTTGCAGGCCTGAAGTATTCAGCAATTCAACTAATTATTTTCAATGCTAAAACTCAAGATAGGGAATGGTGCCATTGATAATGAATGAGAAAGTATTGGAAAAGCACCAATTTATGGTAAGTTAGTGGGCCTGTCTTTATTCAAGATTCTGGGCCCAATCAGCAGGAAAACAGGCAATGGGACAAAGAGCCCTCTGAGGCTCTCCAGGGAAAGTAGCCAAATCAGCAGAATAGGCTGCTGAATTGACATCACACTTAGGAGAGCTACTTGGAAAAGCTCCACCTGAGACAGCTGAGTTAGTCTGCAAATCCAACAGGAGTCTGCAAACAAAGGAAGAAACACTTCATATATTTATTGAGCACTGATTGTGTAATGAGCACAGCACCAGGTGCAGTGTGGAATCAGAGAGAAAGTAGAAGATACCATCCCATGCTTGAAGAGCATAGTCTAGCTGAAGAAGGGAATGAATGAATAAAGCAATGAATCAATATAGGAAAAGTATTTATTAAAGTGTACCAAGAACTAGGGATACAAATACCAGTGATGACTGTCCTAAGGAACCTACATTCTAGTTGGGGAGACAATATATACAGGATGTCCTTTAAGCTCCAATGGCTTAAAACTGCACTAAAACTTTTGGGACACACTTTATGAGGGAGTGATGGCCAGGAAGGAAGTATTTTGATTTGGAAAGTTACAGAAATGATGAGTAGGGCATAGAAGATTGATACTGAAGTACTAATAGATTGATATTCTCTTTTTAGGAGCACAAAGATACAAAGAGCTAATATAATTATGATTAAAAATTAAGAAAAGAGGAGTGGAATCAAGGAGGATACACTCCCTAGGCAGCAAAGTGGCTGTAGTGAAGATGACTGGGACCCAGCTAAAATATAGTGGGTGACTGAGACAACCACAAATCAAGGAGGGAAAGGGAAATTGCAAAAAAAAAATCATTTTTAAAAGGCATAAGTCCTCTAAGGTTTGATTTATGGTTCCCTCCAACTAATCTGGATAACTGAGGCTCAGTGGGAGGCATTTCTAGTTGTGAAATTGACTGGATTTGAATGAGATTGGAAAGATGGGAAGGAACTAGAATTGCAGATAGACTAATGGATCATATGTTCATAGATACTGATCTACAACGAACCTTAGAGGTTATCTATTCTAACAGCTCCATTTTACATAAAAATAAATTAAAGTTCATAAAGGGTAAGTAACTTGTCCAAAGCCATATAGGTGGTAAATAGCAGACCTGGACTTTGGACCCATGTTCTCTGATTCCAAGGCCAGCTCCCTTTCCACTTTGTCATTTTGCCTTCAAGAATATTTTAGGTAGTGTGTAGAGCATCGGCCCTGGAGTCAAAAGGACCTGAGTTCAGATCTTGCCTCAGACACTTAATGCACACACAAACAAAAACCTATCTGTGTGATCTTGGGCAAGTTACTTAACCCCAATTGCCCTCCAAAAATCACAATATATATACATATATATGCATATATATGTATATATATATGTGTGTGTGTATATATATATATATATATATATATATATATATATATTAGGTAGGAAAAGTCATATGAGTAAATATATGAAGGTGAGAGTGAACACTAAAGATACCAGGCTAGATAGAGGGAAGGGTTTTATTGGGGAGTAGTGGAAGCTTATGTTATATAAATAGTCTGTAAGCAGAAAATGGAGATTATAAGAAATACTCTAAGCAGATGATGGACATTATAAGAAATACTCTGATCATTTAAAATATGTTTAAAATAGATTGGACTACAAAATAGTCCCCAAATAAAGGTACATGGATGTTAACCAAAGATTATTCAGAGCAATCATTTATTATAAATCATTGAGTTGATTAGATTTCATGAGGAGTAAGTTGATGGATACGCATCTCAGTGGAAATTAAGGGAAAGGAAATTCTTGACAGTCATTCAAAAGGCTTCTTCATTCAGGCAGTGGGTCAGAAACAAATACTTCAGAGGAAGAAGAATTTCTTTATTCTACCTCAGTTCAAATAATGGAAGAGGGGTGGAGCCAAGGTGGCAGAACAGAAGGAGTAACTTTTCTAAACTTCTCCATGAATCCTGTCACTAAACTTTCAAAAGTGAATCTGACTGGATTTTAGAGTGGCAGCATCTATTGGGCGATGGAGCATGGCAGATTCCCAGACCAGCAAAGTACCCACATAGGTCTGGGCAGGGTGATTGTGGAGCACATGGGGGCTGTACCAGCATGGACCAGAGAGCAGACTACAGTGGAGTGAGAAGGGGACCCAGCCAGTGGATTCACCCACCCCAAGGGCTATTCCCAGCCATCCCCCACAGGACTGGAGGATCAGTCAGAGCTGGGTAAGAGAAATCCCAGGGCTTACAGCAGTGAGTGTAGCTTCTTTTGGGGATATTAGCCCACAGCCTGGAAGCAGATTTCTAGAAGTCAAGATGGCAAAGTAAACCCTAGCTGCTCCTCCTAAGACTCTGATTCCCACATCCCTGATCCAGAAAGCCCAGAGATAAATCTCCCACCCAGAGTAAAATTCTGAAATTGTGGAATTAGCCTCAGGCTTAGGAGTCACCATATAACTGAGGGAGTAAAGAGTCTAATGTGAAGGGTGGGAGGGATCCCAACAAGCCCCACCTCAGCTGAATAGCAGGAGCTCCCAAAGCCCAGGGTGGTAGAGCCAGCAATTGCTAACAACACAAGCCCAGGTGGACATTAGCACCATTAGGGGAATCTGCAGACACCAGCTCTGCTACCTGCCAACTGTTGAACCTGCCTGAGCTGTAGCCCAGGGGCATAGAGGTAGAAATCTGAAGTGGCCAGACCAGCCCTCCCCCACAGATTACTCTGTGAGCCTCTGGGTAACTCAGGGGAAACACTGAGAATCCTGGCCTTGGCCCCAGTTTAGACACCCAGAGGCTACAGCACACAGAGTGAATAATCAGGCCTTTAGCTCCCAGCCTGAGAAATCAGGAGATAGGAAATCACAATGGGAAAGAAGGAAGCTTAAAAGGGAAAAGCAAGAAAATCCATCCAAGCTTATTATAGTGAGCAAGAACAACCAAATACAGAGAACAACACGGGCTCTATACTCACACCTGAGACTACAGAAGGAAATATAAACTGATCTCAAGTCCAAAAAACATTCTTGGAGAAGCTCAAGAAAGATTTAAAAAGCTAAATTAGGGAGAGGATAAATTCAAATCTACAGTGACCAAATTGGAAAAAAATAATCTCACTGAATAAAACAAATCCTTAAAAAGTAAAATTTGTCAACTGGGACAGGAGGTTCAAAATCTAACTGGAGAAAATACCTTCCTTAAAAAGGAGCTTCAAAAACTAATTGAGGAAAATAATTCACTAAAAATTAGAATCAGTCAAATAGAATCTAAGGACTCTATGACGCATCCAGAGTCAGTCTTGCAAAACATGAAGATTGAAAAGTTAGAAGAAAGTGTAAAATATTTCACTGGGAAAAATAATCTGGAGAACAGATCCAGTAGAGATAACCTAAGAGTTATTGGTCTATCAGAAAACCATGAAGAAAAAAGCAGCCTGGACAACATCCTTCAAGAGATTGTCAAAGAAAACTGTCCTAAGTTCCTAGAATCAGAGAGTAAAATACTTACCAAAAGAATTCACTGGACTCCTCCTGAAAGAGATCCCAGATTGAAAACTCCAAGAAGTAGTAGCCAAATTCCAGAATTACAAGATCAAGGAGAAAATACTGCAAGCAGCCAAAAAGAAACAATTCAAATATCCTGGAACTACAGTCAGGAATACACAAGACCTAGAAGCTTCTACATTAAAAGATAGATGGGATTTGAATTTGATGTTTTGTAAGGCAAAAGAGCTAGGACTGCAACCAAGGATCAACTACCTGGCAAAACTGAGCATAATCTTACAGACAAGGAAATGGTCATTTAATGAAGTAAGGAACTTCCAGACTTTCCTGATGAAAAAGCCGGAGCTCAATGGAAAATTTGATCTCCAATTACAAGACTCAAGAAAGACATAAAAAGTAAACAAGAAACACACACACACACACACACACACACACAGAGAGACACGTACACACACACATACACAGATATGCACACATGAACTTAACTTGGGATTCAATGAGAGCAAAATGTTTACATTCCTATATGAGAAGTTGATACCTGTCAATACTAAAATTGACATGATTATTGCACCTTTAAAATGGATATACATAGATAGAGGGTGTTGGTATTAATGAACTAATCTGATGATTAAAAAAAAAACTTATTAAAGCATTCAAAGGGACTGTAATGGGAGAAAAGGAAAGGATGAGGCAGAAAAAAGTAAATTATGCCACATGAAAAGGCATAAAAACATACTATAGTAGAGGGGAAGGAGGGAGGAAGATGAACATCATATGAACTTTATTCTCATTAGTTCTGTTTCAAAGATAATCAGATTTTATATTAATTTTATTAACCAATTAATGATTTATTATTAAATTATTATTTATAAGAATTAAACTATGAATTACATAATTGAATTATAAATAATTTAATAGCAAAAATATAAAAATAAATTAAATTTTATTTGAAATTATTAAATTATAAAATGAAAATATTAAATAATATTATAAAATACTAATTAGCATAATCAGTTAAGTTTAAGATTCTAATGTGTAAAGAGACAAAAAACTCATTATAATGAAGGGAAAAGAGGGAGAGAGAAGATCAGTGTATGAAATTTACTCATTGGTTGGGGGGGTTCAAAGAGGGAATGCCATACTCTTTTTCTTTCTGTTTTGGAGGGGTGAAGGCAGGGGAAGTAGGGTTGAGTGACTTTCCCAAGGTCACATGGCTAGTAAATGTTAAGTGTCTGAGGCCGGATTTGAACTCAGGTAGTCCTTACTCCAGGGCCAGTGCTCTATTCACTGTGCCACCTAGCTGCCCCTGGAATAACATATTCTGATAAGTATATAATCTATTATGCCCTATAGGCAGTAGGAAGGGTAAGGGGAGATAAGAAGCGGGGGGGTGGTTAGAAGGGAGGGAGATAGTAGTAAAGGGAAAGGGTAGGTAAAGGGGGAGGTGTCACAGGGAGGGAATACTGAAGGAGGTGGTGGTCAAAAGAGCCAATATTTCTTCATATAATTGGTCATAGTGAACTAATATTATTTTCTTTTTAAAAACAGGGTTAAAAGTGACAAATGTAAATTTAGTTTATCAAAATCTTTCCAGAGAATTAAAAAAAAAAATCTTTCATGCTATTCTTAGAGGAAGGATGGAGATATAAGGCCAATATGATAATATAATTAAGTGAATTCACTACTGGCTGAATGACCTGAAAAATTATCAGTAGTAATTTGGAGGGGTATTTCCAGTGGAGTGGCTTAAGAATCTGTTTAGCATTGTATTTTGACATTTTTATCAATGACTTTGATAAATGCATAGATGGCATTGATATCAGATTTGTAGATATATTAAAAAGCTGAGAATATCTAACCCTTTAGATAACTGAGTCACAATTCAAATAGATCTTGAAGACTAAAACCTTAGACTAATTGAATAATATGAAATATAACAGACAAATGTTTAAATCCTACAGTTGGATTAAAAAATTCATCTTCACAAGTATGAGAAAGGTGACATACAAAGACATAGTAGTTTATCTTGGGATTTTAATGGATTCCAAGTTCAAAATGACTTAATAGTGTCATAAAGAAAATATGGAATCTGTGCAATCTTTGACTATATTAAGAGGCATATAATGCCTAGGAATAAGAAGATAATAGTCCTGCTCTACCTTTCTTTTGTCAGACTACATATGGAATATTGTGTTTAATTTTAATTTTATCTGTTTCATTTTGAGAAGGAAAGAAGGTTCAAAGAATGGCAACCAAGATGATAAAATGACCTCAAAACCATAATATTCTGAGCTGGTCCTAACTCAGATAATTCCTCTGGAAATTTTGGTTAAATATTGGAACAATATGGGAAACTTATAAGACATTCAGAAGTTAAGAAAACGGGATCTACTTAGCCATAGCAGGAGAAGCATATTCACTGAGAATTTTGAGGTCACTTCTACTTGATTTAATCAAGTAAAAATTATTGGACTACCTGAAAGCCATGATCAAAGAAAGAACCTAGAAATCACCCTTCAAGATATTCTCGAGGAAAATTGCCCTGATGTTTTAGATCCAGAAGGCTAAATAGAGGTTAAAAGAATCCACAGATCACCTCCTGAAAAAGATCCCAAAAAGAAAATTTCCAGGAATATTATAGCCAGGCTCCAGAACTCCCAGAGCAAGGAGAAAATACTACAAGTAGCCAGGAAAAAACAATTTCAATATTGTGGAAACATAATCAGAATAGCCCAGGACCTGGCAGCTTCTACACTGAGGGCCCGAAGAGCATGGAATATGATATTCCAGAGGGCAAAAGAGCTGGGATTGAAGCCAAGGTTCACCTACCCAGCAAAACTGAGTATCTTGTTTCAGGGGAAAATATGGTCATTCAGTGGAATAGAGGACTTTCAAGCATTCTTGATGAAAAAACCAGAGTTGAATAGAAAATTTGACATGCAGACACAAGAAGCAAGAGATGCTTGAGAAGGTAATCAATGAAAAGAAATCAAAAGGAACTTATCAAAGTTGGACTATTTATATTCCTACATGGAAAAACAACAACTGTGTTTGATGAAACCTTTCTCATGATGAAAATAATTGAAGAAGGGTACATGGCATATGTTCACAGGTATACATGGATAGAGGGCACAGGTTGAATTTGGTGGGAAGGGATGATTCTTTTTTTTTTGGAGGGCAATTGGGGTTGGGTGACTTGCCCGGGGTCACACGGCTGGGTTTTTGTTTGTGTGTTGGCTGTCTGGGGCCGGATCCGAGCTCGGGTCCTTCTGGCTCCGGGGCCGGTACTCTGCTTGCTGTGCCACCTAGCCGCCCCAAGGAAGGGATGATTCTTAAGGGATGAAGTTGAGAGGTGAGAGAGGAAAGTGGCAAGAGGAGATGGAGAGAGACAGGGTAGGGTAAACTATCTCATGTAGAAGAGGCAAGGGGAAGTAGTTGGAGAGGAGGGGAAGAACAGGAAGGCGAAAAAGCAAAAGCATATTCTCACTGAAGTTAGCTCAAGGAGAAAATCACATACATACTAAATGGAATATCTTACCCTCATTCACTCTCCTGAGTAAGGGAAAGGGGGAAGAGAGGGGGTATGATGGAGGGGAGGGCATTCTGGGAGGAGGGGAGGTTGGAAGTACCCACTATCAAAGAGGGACAAGATCAAAGCAGGGAATGGACCACGTGGGAGGTGAGACGGGGGGGAGGGAAATATAAGCAGTCTTTTACAATATATCTACTATGGTAATGTTTTGCATAGCTATACATGTACAACACATACTGAATTACTTATCTTCTCAGAGGGAGTGGGTGACAAGGGAGGAAGGGAATGGATCTGTAAATTGAAGTTTTAAACTCAATGTTTCATAAGATGTCTAGGCATTGGGGCTCAGAGATTCACCTTGCCCTAATGGCAAAGTCGAAGGGGATATGGGAGAAAATATGGGAGAGAGCAGATTGGATGAGGGGATATCTAGTGGGACTGCTATTCTGGGGTGGTGGGTAGGGAAAAAAATGTGACTCATAATCTGATGGAAATGAATGATGTAAATCAGAAGTTAATAAAGCATTTGTTTAACTAAAATAAAAGCTAATTGGAAACAAAGCTAATCCTAAAGAATGAGTGGGTCAAAGAATACATCATAAAAACAGTTAATAATTTCATATAAGATAATGATGATGAGATAGCATCCCAAAATTTGTGGGGTGCAGCCAAGGCAGTACCTGGGGAAAATTTATGTCTCTAAATTATTTGCATTACTAAAAGAGAGAGAGTAGAGGGCGGAGCCAAGATGGCGGAGTAGAAACAGCTCATCCAAGCTACTCTGCCCCCAGATTCCCTACAAACTATGTAAAAGGGAACTCTGCACAACTTCTGGAGCCCCAGCACCCAGAGAACGACACAGAGAAGCTAACCTCCCACTGAGGACAGCCCAGCAGCCCTGCAGGAAGGAGCAGTGCAGTGGTCTGGGAGCCGGCAGTGTGCAGAACACCGGGAGCTGAGCCGAGCCAAGCCAAGCCGAGCCGAGCCCAGGTGAGCATGAGCCAAGGTTTTAGCCCCAGGGTGGCAGGGCCAGCAGCTGGCTGGAGGGACCCCAGAACACCAACCGCTGTGACGACTCCAGAATTATCAACATAGACATGCCTAGGACAAAGTGAGAGGTCAGTGCCCTATGGACTTTAGGACCAGTATTTGGGGAATGTCTGGGCTTCCTCCCCTGGGGGCTAGAAGCCACTGAGGAGACACACCATTTTGTGCTTTTCAGAGGCAGCTCCAGCTCCTGGCCTGCAAACTGTAGGGAGATCCATGTGATCAGTCTTGGGGGGGTAATCGCTCTTGCTATAACCTCCCTGGATCTGGATTGTGATCTGGAGAGGAAGTCGTGGGTAGGTTTACAGCTTGCCAGAAATGGAAGTTGCCCTCCCACATGTCTGGGACGAAAATTTACCTATCTGTCGGCAAAGCCATACTGTGGCAACAAGCCCAAAAGTCAAGTAATTAAGTGGCAACATGCCAAGGCAAAGGAAACAGGAAAATGCAACCCTAGACTCCTATTTTGGGGGTATAGAGCGGGACAAGGACTGTGAGGTCAGAAGTCCTGCTCCAAAAGCCCCAGGGAAAAACATGAGCAGGTTGCAGGCCATAGAGGACCTTAAGAAGGACTTTAAAAACCAAATAAGAGAAGTGGAGGAAAAATTGGAAAGAGAAATGAGAAGGATGCAGGAAAAGTATGAAATGAGGGTCAACAGCCTGACTGAGGAAAACAACACCTTAAAAAATAGACTAACTCAAATGGCAAAGGAGGCCCAAAGGGCAATGAGGAGAAGAATGCCTTAAAAAGTCGAATTTGCCAGATGGAAAAAGAATCTCAAAAGTTCACTGAGGAGATTCATTCCTTCAGAGTTAGACTGGAGCAAATGGAAGCTAATGACATTATGAGAAATCAAGATGCTGTTAAGCAGATCCAAACAAATGAATGATTAGAAGGCAATGTGAAATATCTTATGGGAAAAACCACTGACCTGGAAAATAGATCCAGGAGAGACAATTTAAAAATTATTGGACTACCTGAAAGCCATGATCAAAGAAAGAACCTAGAAATCACCCTTCAAGAAATTCTCAAGGAAAACTGCCCTGATGTTTTAGATCCAGAGGGCTAAATAGAGGTTGAAAGAATCCACCGATCACCTCCTGGAAAAGATCCCAAAAAGAAAACTCCCAGGAATATTATAGCCAGGTTCCAGAATCCCCAGATCAAGGAGAAAATACTACAGGCAGCCAGGAAGAAACAATTTCAATATTGTGGAAACACAATCAGAATAGCCCAGGACCTGGCAGCTTCTACACTGAGGGATTGAAGGGCATGGAATATGATATTCCAGAGGGCAAAAGAGCTGGGACTGAACCCAAGGGTCACCTACCCAGCAAAACTGAGTATTTTGTTTCAGGGGAAAATATGGTCATTCAGTGGAATAGAGGACTTTCAAGCATTCTTGAGGAAAAAACCAGAATTGAATAGAAATTTTGACATCCAGACACAAGAAGGAAGAGATGCCTGAGAAGGTAATCAGGGAAAAGAAATCAAAAGGAACTTATCAAAGTTGACCTATTTACATTCCTATATGGAAAAACAATAACTTTGAATGATGAAATTTTTCTCACTATGAAAATAATGGAAGAAGGGGGTGTGGTCATATGAATACATATGTGAATGTTTGTGTATATGGTCACAGTTATATATGGACAGAGGGCATAGGTTGAGTTTGTTGGGAAGGGAGGATACTCAAGGGAAGAAATTATGAGGTGAGAGAGGAAAGTGGCAAGAGGAGATGTGGAAAGACAGGGTAGGGCAAACTGTCTCCTGCAGAAGAAGCAAGGGGAAGTGGTTGCAAGGGAGGGGGAGAAGAGGAAGGCAAAAAGGCAAAACCACATTCTCATTGAATTTTGTTCAGGGAGAGAATGACATACATACTAAATGGGATATCTCCACCTACAGCAGAATAGGGGGAAGGGGGATGAGAGGAGGGATGATGGATGGGAGGGCATCCTTGGGGGGATGGGAGGTTGGAAGTACTCACTATAGAAGAGGGACAGGATCATGTAGGGAATGGACCAGGTGGTGGGGTGGCATGAGTGGGAGGGAATTATAAGCAGCCTTGTACAATATATCTACTATGATAATGTTTTGCATAGCTAGACATGTACAACATATACTGAATTACTTATCTCCCCAAAGGGAATGGGTGACAAGGGAGGAAGGAAATGGATCTGAAATTCGAGGTCTTAACATTAAATGTTTCAAATATATATAAATACTGTTATTAATACTCTTTTGCTTGTAATTGGGAGATAAGATGTCCAGGCATTGGGACACAAAGATTCACCTTCCTCTAATGGCAAAGTCGAAGGGGAATGGGCAAAGATATGGGAGAGAGTAGATTGGAGGAAGCGTTATCTTTTTTGTTTGTGTTTGTTGAGTCTCTAAGGCTAGATCTGAACTCAGGTCCTTCTGACTCCAGGGCCGGCACTCTACTCTGCACCACCTAGCTGCCCCTTACACTGATATTCTTAATGAATATCAATGCAAAAATTTTAAACAAAATGCTAGCAAGGATATTACAGTAATATACCACAAGGATCATATGCTCTGAACTGTTGGGATATATGACAGGAACGCAAGGCTAATGCAATATTAGGAAAACTATCCCCATACTTGACCATATGAAATATAGTAACAGCAAAAATCATATGATTATATCAATAGATGTACAAAATGACTTTTGCAAAATATAATACCCATTCCTATAAAAAACACTAGAAAACATAGGAATCAATGCAACCTTTCTTAAAATGATAAGTAGTGGGGCGGCTAGGTGGCGCAGTGAATAGAGTGCTGGCCCTGGAATCAGAAGGACCTGAGTTCGGAGCCGGCCTCCGACACTTAATCCATACAAACAAAAACCTAGCCGTGTAACCTTGGGCAAGTTACTTAACCCCAATTGCCCTAAAGGGGCAGCTAGGTGGCTCACTGAGTAAGAGCGCTGGCCTCGGAGTTTGGATGACCCGAGATCAGATCCGGCCTCAGAAAATGAGCACCCACGCATAAATAAAGACTAGCCGTGTAACCTTGAGCAAGTTACTTAACCCCAATTGCTTTAAAAAAAAATGATAAGTAGTATTACTCTAAAACCAAGAGCAAGCATTATCAGTAATGGGGATAAACCTGAAGACTTCAGTAAGATCAGGAGTGAAACAAGGAAGTCCCTATCACCACATTTATTCAATATTTTACTATAAACGGTAGTTATAGCGATAAGACAGGAAAATGAAATTTAAGGAATAAAAATAGGCAATGAGAAAACAAAAATATCCCTCTCTGCAGATGATTTGATGGTATACTTAAAGAACCCCAGAGAAATCAGTTGAAAAACTAGTTGAAACAATGAACAACTTCAGCAAAGTTGCAGGATATAAGATAAATCCACATAAATCATTATCCTTTCTATACACTACGAACAAAACTCCGCAGGAAGAGATAGGAAGAAAAATTCCATTTAAAAAAGCTGCCAGCAGTCTACCTGCCAAGAAAAATCCAAGGATTATATGAACACAATTCCAAGACACTTTTCCCACAAATATAGGTCTAAACAATTGGAGAAATATCAATTGTTCTTACATAGACTAGACCAATAAAAATGGCAATTTTACAATTAATTTGCTTATTCAGTGCCATTCTAATCAAACTACTAAAGAATTGTTTTTATAGAGCTAGAAAAAAAATATCAACATTCCCCTGGTAGAACACAAAGTCAAGAATATTAATGAAATCAATAAAAATGTTAAGGAAGGTAAATCAGTAATTCCAGATTTCAAACTACATTGCAATGTAATAACCATCAAAACAATCTGCTGCTGGCTAAGAAATAGAGTGGTGGATCAGTGAAATAGATTAAGTACACAATATGCAGTAGTATATGACCATTGTAATCTAGTATTTAATAAACCCAAAGATCCAAATTTTGGGGTAAGAACTCAAAACCAAACAAAAAGTTCTGGAAATCCTGGAAAGCATTTTCACAGAAACTAGGCATAGACCAACATCTCACATCATATGCCAAGATAAGGTCAAAATGGATACATTAGATACAAAGAGGAAAATCATAAGTGAATTAGGGGGGCATTGAAAAATGTTCATGCGAGACATATAGACTAGGAAAATGTTTATGACCAAACAAGATATAGAGGAGGTCACAGGAAGTAAAATAGATAATTTAGATTATCTGTAATTAAAAAGGTTTTGCATGAACAAAACAAATGCATCCAAAATTAGAAGGAAAACAAGAAACTGAAAAAAGAAATTGCAAGAAAAATTCCTCTGCTAAAAACCTCATTTCTTAAGTATATATAGGATTGAGCCAAATTTATAAAAATAAGATCCATTTCGGGGCAGAGCCAAGATGGTAGAGTAGAAACAGCTCGTCCAAGCCACTCTGCCCCCAGATACCCCCCAAACTATGTAAAAGGGGACTCTGAACAACTTCTGGAGCCCCAGCACCCACAGAACGACACAGAGATGCTAACCTCCAACTGAGGACAGTGCAGCAGCTCTGCAGGAAGGACCAGCGCAGCACTCTAGGAGTCAGCAGCATGCAGCGCACAGAGTGCAGGAGCCGAGCCAAGCCCAGTTCCACTTGAGCCGAGGTTTTAGCCCCAGGGCGGCAGGGCCAGCAGCCAGCTGGAGAGACCCCAGAAAACCAGGAGCTGTGGCGACTCCAGAATTATCAACATAGACATGCCTAGGACAAAGTAAGAGGTTAGTGTCCTATGGACTTTGGGACCAGTATTTAGGGAATGCGTCAGCTCCCTCCCCTGGGGGTGAGAAGCTGCTGAGGAGACACACCATTTTGTAGTTTTCAGAGGCAGCTCCAGCTCCCGGCCTGCAAATCGTAGGGAGATCCAGCAATCAGTCTTGGGGGGTAATCACTCTTGCTTTAACCTCCCTGGATCTGGATTGTGATATAGGGTGGAAGTCGTGAGTGGGTTTACAGCTTGCCAGAAACGGAAGTTGCCCCCCACACGTTCAGAACGAAAATTCCTCTATCTGGCCTTAAAACCATAGTGTGGCAACAAGCCCAAAAGTCAAGTAATTAAGTGGCAACATGCCAAGGCAAAGGAAACAGAAAAATGCAACCCTAGACTCCTATTTTGTGGGTATAGAGCGGGACAAGGACTGTGAGGTCAGAAGTCCTGCTCCAAAAGCCCCAGGGAAAAACATGAGCAGGTTGCAGGCCATAGAGGACCTTAAGAAGGACTTTAAAAACCAAATAAGAGAAGTGGAGGAAAAATTGGAAAGAGAAATGAGAAGGATGCAGGAAAAGTATGAAATGAGGGTCAACAGCCTGACTGAGGAAAACAACACCTTAAAAAATAGACTAACTCAAATGGCAAAGGAGGCCCAAAAGGGCAATGAGGAGAAGAATGCCTTAAAAAGTCGAATTTGCCAGATGGAAAAAGAATCTCAGAAGCTCACTGAGGAGATTCATTCCTTCAGAGTTAGACTGGAGCAAATGGAAGCTAATGACATTATGAGAAATCAACATGCTGTTAAGCAGATCCAAACAAATGAATGATTAGAAGGCAATGTGAAATACCTTATGGGAAAAACCACTGACCTGGAAAATAGATCCAGGAGAGACAAGTTAAAAATTATTGGACTACCTGAAAGCCATGATCAAAGAAAGAACCTAGAAATCACCCTTCAAGAAATTCTCAAGGAAAACTGCCCTGATGTTTTAGATCCAGAGGGCTAAATAGAGGTTGAAAGAATCCACCGATCACCTCCTGAAAAAGATCCCACAAAGAAAACTCCCAGGAATATTATAGCCAGGTTCCAGAATCCCCAGATCAAGGAGAAAATACTACAGGCAGCCATGAAGAAACAATTTCAATATTGTGGAAACACAATCAGAATAGCCCAGGAACTGGCAGATACTACACTGAGGGATTGAAAGGCATGGAATACGATATTCTAGAGGGCAAAAGTGCTGGGATTGAAGCCAAGGGTCACCTACCCAGCAAAACTGAGTATTTTGTTTCAGGGGAAAATATGGTCATTCAGTGGAATAGAGGACTTTCAAGCATTCTTGAGGAAAAAACCAGAATTGAATAGAAATTTTGACATCCAGACACAAGAAGGAAGAGATGCCTGAGAAGGTAATCAGGGAAAAGAAATCAAAAGGAACTTATCAAAGTTGACCTATTTACATTCCTATATGGAAGAGCAATAACTGTAACTGATGATATCTTTCTCACTATGAAAATAATGGAAGAAGGGTGTGTGGTCATATGAATACATATGTGAATGTGTGTGTATATGGTTACAGTTATATATGGATAGAGGTCATAGATTGAATTTGTTGGGAAGGGAGAATACTCAAGGGATGAAATTATGAGGTGAGAGAGGAAAGTGGCAAGAGGAGATGGGGAGAGACAGGGTAGGGTAAACTATCCCATGTAGAAGAAGCAAGGGGAAGTGGTTGCAAAGGAGGGGGAGAATAAGGAAGGCTAAAAAGGCAAAACCACATTCACATTGAATTTGGTTCAGGGAGAAAATGACATACATACTAAATGGGATACCTCAACCTGCAGCAGGATAGGAGGAAGGGGGATGAGAGGAGGGATGATGGGTGGGAGGGCATCCTTGGGGTGAGGGGAGGGTGGAAGTACCCAGTATAGAAGAGGGACAGGATCATGTAGGGAATGGACCAGGTGGGGGGGTGAGATGAGTGGGAGGAAATTATAAGCAGCCTTGTACAATATATCTACTATGATAATGTTTTGCATAGCTAGACATGTACAACATATACTGAATTACTTATCTCCTAAGAGGGAATGGGTGACAAGGGAGGAAGGAAATGGATCTGGAATTCGAGGTTGTAACATTAAATGTTTCCAATATATATAAATACTATTATTAATACTCTTTTGCTTGTAATAGGGAGATAATATGTGCAGCCATTGGGACACAAAGACTCACCTTCCTCTAATGGAAAAGTCGATGGGGGTATGGAAGAAGGTATGGGAGAGAGCAGATTGGAGGAAGCAATATCTTGTGAGACTACTATTCTGGGAGGTTGGATAGGGGAATAATGGGGGGAAATGATTGTAACTCAAAATCTGGTGGAAATGAATGATGTAAAACAGAAGTTAATAAAGCATTTGTTTAAAAAAAGAAAAGAAAATGAGCACCCACACATAAATAATGACTGGCCCTGTAACCTTGAGCAAGTTACTTAACCCCAATTGCTTTAAAAAAAAAGTCTGCTCAGAATTTGGAACCACATGCAAATGTCTATAAAACCATGCATATCTTTTTATCCAGCAATACCACTGCTAGATCTATATCACAAAGACATCCAAAAAAGGGGGAAAGGACCTATTTATACAAAAATATTCATAGCAACTCTTTTTATGGTGGCTATGAATTAGAAACGAAAGGGATGCCCATCAATTGGGGAATGGCTAAACAAGCTGTGGCATATGACTGTGATGGAATACTTTTGTGACAAACAAGATAATTTCAGAAACATCTAGAAAGACTTACTGAACTGATGTAAAGTGAAGTGAGCAGAGCCAGGGCAATGATATATACAGTAACAACAACATTGCATAATAAAGAATTGTGAATGACTTAAAAAAAAGAAATGGAAAAAAATAATATCCATTTCCCAGTTGATAACTGATCATAGGATGTGATGAGGGAGTTTTCAGAAGAAGAAATTAAAGTTATCAATAAACACATTAAAAAATTCTCTAAATCATTACTTATTAGATAAATGCTATTTAAAACAACTCAGAGATGCCAGCTCACTTGTCAGATTGCCTAAAATGATAGAAAAAAATGACAAATTCTGGTGAGGATGTCAAAAATAGGGACACTAATATACTATGGGTGGAGTTATGAGCTAGTTCAATCATTCTGGAGAACAAATTGGAACTCTGACCAAAGGGCTATAAAACCATACATAACCTTTGACACAGAAATATCACTACTTGGTTTGTATCCCAAAGAGACCAAAGAAAAGGGAAAAAGACCTATTTGTACAAAATATTTATAGCAGTTCTTTTTCAGATGGCTAAGGATTGGAAATTGAGGGGATGCTCATCAAATGGGGAAGGAGTTGTTGTATGTTATTCTTCTGGAATACTATTGTGTAGTAAGAAATGATGGGCACGATTATTTCAGAAAAAAAAACTGAAAAGACATAGGAATTTGTGTGAGATGAAGTGGGCAGAACTAGGCGAACATTGTACATAGTAAAAACAATATCATAAGGATAAGCCGTGCTAAAAGATGTAGCTACTCTAATCAAGACGATGATCCAAGACAATTCCAAAGGATCCATGATGAAAAATTCTATCTACCTACAGAGAAATAACTGGTAAACTCTGAATAAGGATTGGAGTACAGTTTTATTTAATTTTATTTTTATTGCTTCATTTTGTTTATGTTTTCTTTTGCAATATGACTAATATAGAAATATGTTTGGCACAACCTCACATATACAATAGAAATCAAAGTGCTTGCCTTCTCAAGGAGAGGAGAGGGATAGGAAGAAGGAATAGAATTTGGGACCAAAATTTTAAAACAAAGATCACTAATTTTTTTTTTGCCTGCAATTGGGAAATATTTAACAAAATAAATAAACATAATTTTTAAAATTCCATTTGTGTATGACACTTTACCTGACAACTTCAAATAATACTGACTTGTTCCTAGTCTGTACAATACTTTGTGTCATACATGTACAATGCATATTATTCACTACTTACTGATTACTTACTCCTATCCTGTCTTGTACTGTTAATTAATTTGCATAAGGGTCTTTGTGTTCCCTGCTTTCCAGACCTGAAAGTAAGCTCCTTGATGGCAGAGACCATGCCTTAGATTTATGTTAATCCCTTATAATACTTAGGATGGTGCTAGGAACAAAAGTCATCATTGTGTTCATCCTCAACCTAACTCACGTTTATAGAGTGCTTTATAAACTGTAAAGCTCTTTTCTGCAAACAACCTTGAGAGCCAGTGATTTGGTTGATTAGACTAGGTCCCTTGTTAAAGAAAGGAGTTAAGGTATAGAGAGGGCTATAATAGTGCTTGATCCTGATTTTAATGCAGGAGCTCCTAAAATTTTTGTGTCATGGATTCCTTTGGAGGTCTTGTGAAGTCTATGGACCCCTTCTCAGAATAATGTTTTTATAAGCATAAAATAAAATACATATAAACATATAGGAAACAGATATGTTTAATATAGTTATCAAAATAATGGGAATAAAATCCAAGGCAGTTCCATTTTAATGAATACCTATCACTATCATCTAAGGTATATAACCTTCACTAACTATGCATTTAAAAGACAGTATGGTAGAGGGTGGCTAAGTGGCACAGTGAATAGAGCACTGGCCCTGGATTCAGGAGGAATTGAGTTCAAATCGAGGCTCAGACACTTAACACAAAAGCTAGCTGTAAACCCTTGGCAAGCCACTTAACCCCAATTGCCCTCCAAAAAAACAAAAAAACCCAAAACAATAAAAGACAGTGGGGTATAGGAATAGCACACACAGTCACAGATAAGTGCCACTTTAAATGAACAATTGGCAATATGTGATAAAAACAAAATTAAAAATTAACCTCTGACCAAGTCTTTTAATTTCTCACTTTTGATCTCTTCCTGAAATCACCTCTTCACCTCCCTCACTAGCCCCCTTGATTCTCTATCTTTGGTTTTCATGTCTTGTTTCATGAGGTCTTAACAGCAGTTTGGGTGGCTATTTGCTGAAGAAGTAGCAAGATGTTTTTTTGTTTGTTTGTTTGTTTGTTTTTTATTTTTTTTCCAAATGCTTTATTAACTTCTGGTTTACATCATTCATTTCTGCCAGATTTTGAGTTACAATTTTCCCCCTTACCCACCACACCAGAATAGTAATCCCACAGGATATACCCTCACCCAATCTGCTCTCTCCCACATCTTCTCACATACCCCCTTCGATTTTTCCATTAGGGTAAGGCTAATCTCTGTGCTCCAATGCCTGCACATCTTATCTCCCAATTACAAGAAAAATAGTATAATAATGGTATTTTAATATTTTTGAAATATTTAATTTTAAAACTTAGAATTCCAGATCCATTCCTTTCCTCCCTTGTCACCCACTCCTGCTGGGAAGGTAAGCAATTCAGTATATGTTGTATATGTATAGTTATGCAAAATATTAACATAGTAGATGTATTGTAAAAGACTATATTTCCTTCCCATCTCTTGCTTCTTGTGTCTGAGTGTCAAATTTTCTATTCAACTCTGTTTTTTTTTTTCCTCAAGAATGCTTGAAAGTCCTCTATTCCACTGAATGACCATATTTTCCCCTGAAACAAGATACTCAGTTTTGCTGGGTAGGTGATTCTTGGTTTTAATCCCAGGTCTTTGCCTTCCAGAATATCATATTCCATGCCCTTCAATCCCTCAGTGTAGAAGCTGCCAGGTCCTATGCTATTCTGATTGTGTTTCCACAATATTGAAATTGTTTCTTCCTGGATGCTTGTAGTATTTTCTCCTTGATCTGGGAATTTTGGAACCTGGCTATAATATTCCTAGGAGTTTTCTTTTGGGGATTTTTTTCAGGAGGTGACTGGTAGATTCTTTCAACCTCTATTTTGCCCTCTGAGTCGAAAACATCAGGGCAATTTTCCTTGAGAATTTCTTGAAGTATTATTTCTAGGTTCTTTCTTTGATCATGGCTTTCAGGTAGTCCAATAATTTTTAGATTATCTCTCCTGCATCTATTTTCCAGGTCACTGGTTTTCCCACGAGACATTTCACATTGTCTTCTATTCTTTCATTTGATTGGGTCTGTTTAATAGCATCTTGATTTCTCATAAAGTCACTAGCTTCCATTGGCTCCAGTCTAATTCTGAAGGAATGAATCTCCTCAGTGAGCTTTTGAGATTCTTTTTCCATCTGGCAAATTTGGCTTTTTAAGGCATTCTTCTCCTCATTGCCCTGTTGCTCCTCTTTTGCCACTTGATTTAGTCTATTTTTTAAGGTGTTATTTTCCTCAGTCAGGCTTCTTACTCTCATTTCATACTTTTCCTGCATCCTTCTCATTTCTCTTCCCAATTTTTCCTCCACTTCTCTTATTTGGTTTGTAAAATCCTTCTTAAGGTCCTCTATGGCCTGTAACCCACTCATATTTTCATTTGTGTCTTTTGGTGCAGGATTTCTTACCTCCCAGTCCTTCTCCTATTCCATGCTTCGATTGTCTTTGCCCCCAAAATAGAAGTCTAATGTTGAATTTTTCTGTTTATTTTGTTCCCTTTGCCTAGGCATGTTGCCACTTAATTACTTGACTTTTGGGCTTGTTGCCACAGTAGGACTCTGCCACCAGACAGGGGAACTTCAGTCCCAAACATTGGGGTCTTCTCAACTGCTGGATGTATTAGTTGGGTGCCCTACCTGAAGCCCACACACACTCTGGCAAGCTGGACACACACCCCAAGACCTCCTCCCCAGACCACAATCCAGATCCAGGGCTGTTAAAGCAAAAGCTTTTACCCCCCAGACTTATCGCTGGATCCCCTACAGTCTGCAGGCCAGGAGTTGAAGCTGCAACTGAAGCTGCTAAATGGCAGCTGTGCTGCAGCTCCTCAGAGGCTTCTCATCCCCAGGGGAATAAGCTGACATGCTCCCAAATACTAGTCCCAAAGTCAATAAGGCACTAACCTCTCACTTTTTCATAGGTATCCATGTGTTGGCAACTCCAGAAAAACCACAGTTGCTGGCCCTTTGGCATCCCTTCAGCTGGCCACTAGTCTGGCCACCCTGGGGCCAAAACCTCTGACTCACTCAGACTTGCCCTCCCCTCCCATAGCACTGAGCTGGCTGCTCCCTGCCGGGCCACCAGGCTTTCCTCAGTGGGCGGTTAGCTTCTCTGTGTTTTTCTGTGGGTTCTGGAGCTCCAGAGGTCGTTCAGTCCCACTTTTTCAAAATTTTGAAGTGGTGTGGACTGGAGCTCTGAGGAAGTGCTTTTTCTACTCTGCCATCTTGACTCCACCTCCAGTAGCAAGATATTTAGATATTTAAATTGAACAAAGTCAGGTAGGTCTTTATTTCATTTTATTTTTGTTCATAGGGCCATTTCTTAGAATAGTGTTTCTAAATGCATAGAATAAAATACATAGTACACACACAACAAAATAACCAAAATAAAAAGGAGATCAATTATATTAAAATACAGTTTTCAGAAATCGAAAGCAACAAACAAACAAGACAAGGTCATGGACCACAAGTTAAATATATTTGTTCATAGAGCTCCCCTGTTTAGTCTCTTCTGATTTGCTCATTATGGGTATTAACACAATACCTGAGATCTACTGAACCTAGATTGGTGTATCTGTAATAGTTTTCATTTCTTTTTTCTACTTTATTACATAGAAACTGTATAACTTCTTACAACTATGGATCTGGAATAAGTCTCTTGCCTAGATAGAAATTGTCTTCATTACAATGACTTTGTTTCTTTATATCAGGCCAGAGTAGGGACCTGATGGCTATGAGGTAAGAAGATATAAGACACCTTCCTTGCATCTTTCTTATGTGTGTGTGTGTGTATATATGTGTGTGTGTGTGTGTGTGTGTGTGTGTGTGTGTGTGTGTGTGTGTATTATCACTCGACCAAAGAGTTAGAACAACTGAACTGTTTCTTGTAATCTAGCACCTGACTGGTAAAGTTAATAAAAGAATTTCCATTTGACAAAAGAGTAACTGAGACTCAGAGAGATTGAATAATCAGGTATTCAGTATGGATACTTGGATTTTATTTCATGTCTTCTGACTCAACATTTTGGGGTTCTGTCCACTGTAGCAGACTTCTGTAAGATTTGTTGAATTGAGTTTTATAAGTGCCTGGGACAGAGTATTTACTGTGTGTGCACTGATTGAGTTTATTAAAAACAAACAAACAAAAAAACAACAATACAAAACAAAACAAACAAACAAAAAAAAACGAACAAACCCAAGCTTGCTGCCTGAATGGATCTGTGTTTCCTTGAAATGTTGAACAATATAATTATGCAATTAATCATAAAATTATAGACTACAGAAGTGACCAAACAGTGACAGTAATAATAATGCAGAAATGATCAACATGGTCTCCCACACATCACTGTCTTTTCTTTCCTCTCCTATTTTTGAAGGAGAGTGGACCAAGTATGATTACCCTTTTTATAGAACGGAATACAAAAAGGCTAAGTGAATTGTTGAAGGTTAGACCAGTCCAGTTAAGCAGTAGACCTTTAAGCTTAGTGTCTCAACTCTCTCTACTTAGCCTCCATGTCACTACACACAATCTCCAATGGAACTCTACTTTCTCTATGCATACTTTCTTTTCTCTGTCTCTGTCTCTCTGTCTCTGTCTCTGTCTCTCTTTACTTTTTAGTTTACATAATTCATTTCCATAAGACTTTGAGTTGCAAATTTTCTCCCCATTTCCCCCCTACCCACCACCCCAAAATAGCAATACCACTGAATATCCCCTACCCCAATTTGCTCTCTCCCATATCTTCCCCCAACCTCTTACGACTTTCCAGTAGGACACTGTGCATCTCTATGCCCCAGTGCCTATATATCTCATTTCCTAGTTGCATGTAAAGTGATAGTAATAATAGTGTATATATATATATATATATATATATATATATATATATATATATATATATATATATATATTAAACATTTGATTTTAAAACATTGAATTCCAGATTCTTTCCCTTCCTCCCTTGTCACCCTTACTGGGAAGATAAGCAATTCAATATAGGTTGTACATGTGTAGCTACACAAAACATTTCCATAGTGGATATATTGTGAAAGACTGACTGTATTTCCCTTCCTCCTATCCCACCCCCACTTGTTCTATTCTCTACTTTGATCCTATCCCTTTTCAAAAGTGGATGCTTCTAACTTCCCTTCCCCCCACAGCCTGCCCTCCCTTCCATTATCCCCCATCTCGTCCCCTTGTGCCCTACTCTCCTGTAGGGTGAGATAACCTATTTAGTGTCTATGTCATTTTTCACATGAATTGGAGGAGCTGGAAGCCAGCACCACAAGGAAGTCCTGTTTCTACTCTGCCGTCTTGACTCCAAACCCCGCCCTCCGCATCCATACTTTCAACAATAAATAATAATAAAATGAATAAAATAAAAAAAAAACTAAAAATAAATAAATCCTACTACCCTGCTTATTCTTCAAACTCTCACTCAAAGGGTTGGATGCAGAATTCAAATGGTATCTTCAATATTTCTTTTCTGTGCAATATGGTTCTATCTGTCATTTGGTTAAGAAGCATTTATGAGGTGGCTAAATGGATAGAACACTGAATTTGGAGTCAGAAAGACCTGAGTTAAAGTTCAGTTTTAGATACTTTCTAGCTGTGTGACCCTAGGGAAATCATTTAAGTTCTGTTTGTTTTGTTTTCCTTATCCAAAAAATGGGGAAAATAAAAGCACCTACCTCCCAGAGTATGGCGTATGGGGTCTTCAGGGAGTACTAGCATCTCTGGTGTGAGCCTTTTTCAGGGCGGCTCTTCCACCTTTGGTGTTCACTTGTCACCCAGCTCTCATCTGTGGCTCCAAGAACCTATAGCAGGTGTAGTGGCCACACCTCAGTTAAACCATATTGGCAGATGGCCTAAACCAGGTTGAAGGTAACAATAGGCTTCAAATCCATTGGAAAAGGATGTCTAACCTAAGCATGTGAAGATTTCTCTCAATGAAATGGGTAGATGAGAACTATTGTTCCAGTGGTGATTGAAGTGACTAAAGCAGGTGATATGGAAGCTTAGGGCTTTGTCAGACTTTGAAGACACCAAGGTTATTCACAGCATCCCAGTCCATCACAAACTGTCCTAACTCTTGTCCTACCACTGGACTTTAATGACTCTGGAGGAGGGAGTGAGGTTGATGACTCTGTGCAACTCTGTCTCACTTAAATCTATTTCATGACCAAATCAAGGCATTTCTCCATCATGTCATTGGTTCTTTTTGACAATGAAAGACCATGCCACCACCATCACCATCACCAACAACAATCTCAGGGTTGTGGTGAGGATGCAGACATTTGTAAAGCACTTTGCAGACTTTAAGATATAATATAAATTGTTTCATCATCATCATCATCATCATCATCATCATCATCATCATCATCATCATCGTCATCGTCGTCGTCGTCGTCGTCGTTGTTGTTGTCATCATCAAGAACTTGAGATCCAAAAAGGCAAAAACAAGGTCCCTGCACTAAAGAAGCTTATATTCTAATAGGGGAGACAATATGTAAAACATGTATCTACAGGATATATACAGTGTAAATGGGAAGTTCAAATGCTTATTGGGATTCTATTCAGGTCAACAAACTTTTATTAAGCACCTACTATGTGTAAAATATTGTGCTATGGGGTGGGGGGATGAAGGTGAAAATGAAGCTGTCTCTGCCCTCAAGGAATTTACATTTTTCAACAGAACCCTCAAAACAGGACTTTCATTCATCATTTGCATATTTAGTTCAGAAAATCCTTTCCACCTTGGACCATTACTTAACCCAAGACTAAGGATTTTAGACTTAGAGCTGGAAATGCATCTTAAGAGATCATTTAGTCGAACATCTCCCTTTAAATATGGGCAATTTGAAGTAATGTAATTGGGATAATGACTGATTTAATATAGCTTGTTTTCATAAAGAACTTTATGGTTTTCACAGAACATTACTAATGAGCTTTCATATTTTCACAACTTTGTGAGGATCTATATAACTGTTATTATTGCCCCCATGTTAAAAGGAAATGACAGCACAGATAAAGTTAAGCAGCTTGTCCATGGTCATATAGCACTTTGTTGTCTGTCCTTTGTTTTCAAAAAGAATCATGGGGTGAAATGGATTTAAGTGAGGCAAGCTTGCACAAAGTCATGAGCCTCACTCTCTCTTCCAGAGTCATCAAAGTCCTGTGGCAAGACAAAAGTCAGGGCAACTAGCAATGACCCCAGATGCACTGGATGACCTTGGCATCTATGATGCCCGACAAGGCTCTAGGTGTTCCACAGTGCCTGCTTCAGCTGCCTTCATGGTCTTTGGAACAGATTGTTTTCATCTGCCCATTTTACCAGGGGAAGTCTTCATATGCTTGGGGTAGATATCCCCATAATTCACCAGTGCATTTGAGGCCTATTGGTGACCTTCAACCTGGTTTAGTCCCAATCTCCTGAGATGGTTTACTGGGCTGTGACTTCTCAAAGTCACAGATGAGAACTAGTTGACAAGTAGACACCAAAGATAGATGAGCAATCCTGAAAAGAGCTTGGTGAGCCTTCATATCATAGATTAGTGCTCCCTGAATACCCCATACACCAGTTAGTCAAACAGTAAGTATTAGTGGTAAGATTCAAACAGTTCTCTCCTGACTCCAAGGCCAGGGTTCTTTCTGTGACAACATACAACTTCCCAAGCTAGATGAGAGAATAAGTAACCCAATTAGATAATTCAAAATTATCCCTCTATGGTTTCCCAGGGAAAGGAAAAGTTATACTTACAGAAGTCAAAATGGAGGTAGACAATTTAGAGTTATCCAGACAAAACTCTAGCAGCTTAAATCCCTGGATACAAAACCTCAATGGCTGTTTGCTCTCCAAAGGCCTTCATAACCTATCCCTGCCTCCCACCCCAAATTTCTAGTCTTCTTAACTTTAGTTCCCCCTCATTGCTATTCTCCAGTTACACTAGTATCCTTACTGTTCCTCCATTTCCCCATTCTGGACATTTTCATTAACTATCCTTTTTGCCTGGAATGATCTCTTTTCTCATCTCTGCCTCTTGGCTTCCTTCAATCCCCAAATAAAATCCTACCTTTTACAAAAAGTCCTCCTAATCCCCCTAAATGCTAAAGCTTTCCCTCTGTTGATCATTTCCAGTATTTACTGCATATAGATTGTACAGGGTTGTAGTGTGAATCAATGGCATAATATTTGTAAAGTGCTTAGCACAGTGACAGCTATAGTAAGCACTAAAATGCTTGTTCCTTTCTTTTTATCTCCTAGGTACATAGTTATCTGCATGTAGTTCCCCTTCCCCCATTAGACTGTGACCTCCTTGAGAACAGGGACTATCTTTTATCTTTCTTTGTACCCCTAGCACTCAGCATGGTTCCTGGCACAAAGGTATTTAATAAAAGTTTATTGACTGACCGTTGTTACTTCCTAACCAGGGAAAGTGTAATAGATATGTTCACTCCCTATTTTAAAATTACCTCCTCCCCTCCAGCGCAGATACACCTTCAAAAATTCGCCTAGATCCTTAGAGATCCTGGGCACCTCAGGGAATGCTCCTCAGGGAATCTACCTGGTAGGTGGAGAAAGTAGGCTTTATTGGAATGAATATTTGAACTTGTGTATTCAACCCCAAGCTCTACCATTGACTAGATGTATGACTTAAGGGAAATTACTTAACTTTATGAACTTCTGTGGCCTCATCTGTAAAATAGGGATAAGAATTCTTTTGCTAATGATCTCAGGAAAGCTGGGAGACATCTCACCTGAGGAACCTGAGTTGGACAGGAAGCTCAGTCACCACATCTTTTATTCACCATACCATACTTAGTCAATCAGTAGATAAATATAAATATGTGTCAGGTACTATGCTAAACACTGGGTTACAAAGAAAGCTACAAGGCAAGCCCTGCTCTCAAGGAATTCATAGTACACTGGGGGAGGCAATGTGCAAACAACTATGTACAAAGAAGATGGGATAAAGTGGAGATAGTGTAAGATATCAGCATTGGTGAGAAAATCAAAACACTGGTACCATTGTACTAGAGTCATAAGGGATCTCAGAGAGAGACTTTTTCCTCCAGTCATTTTACAGTTCAGGTAACTAGAGCCTAGGTGGGTAGTACTAGAGGCATTCTACATTCTGTGGCTCCCAAGTCAGCCATATCTCCACTAAAATAACCATGCTACCTCCCTTAGGCAAAGCTGCATCTGAATACCAGGAAGGCAAAGCAAACATATTACAGCCTTTTGTTATGCCTACCACAGACTTGGGCTCCTCCCCTGAAATGGGGGAGAAATTTAACATTGATATAGCCCCATATAACCCCCAAATTGGAAGTGGCAAGGGTGAGATAATTTTTTTTTGCTTTTTTTTGGAGGGCAGTTGGCATTAAGTAACTTCCCCAACGTCACACGGCTAAGTTGGTTTTTTTTGTTTGTTTGTTTTTTGTTTTTTGTTTTGTTTTGTGTGTGTTGAGTATCTGAGGCCAGAACTGAACTCAGGTCCTTCTGACTCCAGGGCCAGCTCTCTACTCACTGCGCCACCTAGCTGCCCCGAGATAGTTTTTTAAATGCATGTAGTAGATAGAATGGGCAGCTAGGTTGCACAGTGGATAGAGCAGTGGGATGGTAATTAGGAAGACTCATCATGCTGAGTTCAATTCTGGCCTCAGACATTTACTAGGAGAGTGACCATGGGCAAATTACTATTTGCCTCAGTTTCCTCTTTCTGTAAAAAAAAAAAAAAGCTGGAGAAAGTAAGGGTAAACCTTTCCAGTATCTTTGTCAAAAAACAACCACCACCAAACAAACAAAGCAAATAGGGTCATGAAGAGCTGGACACAGTTGAAAAAATGACTGAACAACCAACAAGTAAATAGAGCACAGGGCTTGGAGTCAAGGCAGATCTGGATATGAATCTTGCCTTAGACACTGGCAGTGTAGCTCTGGATATGGCACTTAACCTCTCTACTCAGTTATTTTCATCTGTAAATGGAAGTAATAATATCACCAAACTCACAGGGCCTTTGAGAGATTATCAAATGAGATAATTCATGTAAAGTGCTTCAAAACCTTAAACTGTTATACATACCCTAGCAATTATTATTTTAAGCTATGTAACTCTTGGCAAATCACTTAACCTCTCTGTTAAGTTTTGGCTTACTCATCTGTGAAATGAGGGGTTTAGATTCGCATCCAAGTTTTCTTCTAGCTCTAAATCTATGATCCTGTGAGTCTATGACTTGTCTTACACTGAAGATTCACCTTGAAACCAGATCCACAGTCATAAGGCTTTTCACTCAGGGCAGAAACTCAGATGGAGGTTTCTGAATACTAAAATCTCATCTAAGAAAAGAAAAAAACTACTGAATCTGGTTGCCCTGTAGGCATCTTAAACTCAACAGGCCCAAAAGAGTGCATATTATCTCCTCTCACTTTGAACTCCAACCCTCCTTCAAACTTTTCTTTTTCAGTTCAGGCTAACAGCATCCTTTCCAGATGCATATCATCCTGCCCTCCTCCTTCCCCCTTTGCATGCCCCTCCCCTTTCCCATCTCTCTCCCCTCCTACTTAGCTAATCTACTCTCAAGTAGATTCTCTCTATATAGTATCTTTCACAGCTGTTCCCTTCTTTCTATTCATTCAACCGACACCATAGTTTTGGCCTTCTTCACCTCTTCTTTATCTGCTTCTAATTGGTCTCGCTTTCCAGCCTCTCCGCTTTCTGATCTCTTCTTTAAGGAGGAGACAAAATAATCTTTGCTAGGCTAATGCTATGTAATTATGTATCGACCAAACTTAACCCTTAATAAGAGGTGAGAAAATGCACCTTTCTCTCTGTTTTGGAGAAGTGAGGGACTGTTGGTGTGATCTCAGGTCTGGCAATTTGTGACGGCTGGTTTTGCTTTGAACTATTGTTGTTTTGTTTTTTAATCTTTGTTACAAATGTAGGAGAAGGAAGAGAGGCATATTCTGACATGAAAATGATGTAAAGAACAAACAGCATTAGGGGTGGCTAGGTGGTGCAGTGAATAGAGCGCCGGCCCTGGAATCAGAAGGACCTGAGTTCGAAGCCAGCCTCCGACACTTAATCCATACAAACAAAAACCTAGCCGTGTAACCTTGGGCAAGTTACTTAACCCCAATTGCCCTAAAGGGGCGGCTAGGTGGCGCAGTGAGTAAGAGTGCAGGCCTCGGAGTTTGGATGACCCGAGATCAGATCCGGCCTCAGAAAATGAGCACCCACGCATAAATAATGACTAGGCGTGTAACCTTGAGCAAGTTACTTAACCCCAATTGCTTTAAAACAAAACAAAACAAAACAAACAGCATTGATAAAAGTATTTTCAAAATTGAAAAAAAAATTCCCAAAGCAAATGCGGTCCTGCCATTTTTCTGCTCAAGAATCTTCAATGGCTCCCTTTTTCCTCTAGAACAGATACAAATTTTGCATTTCAAACCCATCACAATTGGACTCCAGACTATCTTTCCAGATTTATTTCGTATATTGCTTTTCTTTCACTCTATATTCCAAACTAACTTACTTATTATCCTTATATTTCCTGCCTCTGAGAAGGCCTTTGCATAGGTCCTCTCCATGGGATAAGATACATGACTTCTACACCTCCACCTTGTGAGATACTTAACTTTTCTTCAAATCTCACAGTTGAATTCCTAGGAAGAGGAATTTCATTTCTCTTTTTTTTATCATTTCTCTCTTTATAAATGAATCCTTGTTAAATTGAATTAGAAGTCCTCTGCAAAGTGATTTATCATTAGACCTCCAGTCAGGAAGACCAGAGTTTAAATCTGACCTTAGATATTTCCTAGATATGTGGTCTGAAGGAAATTGTTTAACTTTCCTTTGCCTCAGTTTCCTCAACTATAAATAGGGATAATAATAAGTCCTACTGCCTAGAGATTGTTGTGAGGATAAAAACATAATATTTGTAAAGTACTTTTGCAAACCTTAATGAATCATATAAAAGCTAGCCATTTACTATTGTTACTGTTATCATTATCATCATCATCATCAACATCATTATTATTATTAGTAGTAGTAGTAGTAGCGGTGGTGATAGTAGTAATAGTACTAGTAATAGTAGCAGCAGCAGCAACAGGGATAACAAAATGCTACTCCAGTCTTTGAAAATGCTGCGTACATTATCAGGAAGTCCACTGTTTAGCAGAAGTTTTAATTTACTCTTCCATCTCCTCCCTCTCCCACCTCTCCTTCCAGGACTTTTATTCTCTTTGAAAGTCTGCAGATCGGGGCAGCTAGGTGGCACAGTGAGTAGAGCACCGCCCCTGGAGTCAGAAGGACCTGAGTTCGGATCCAGCCTCAGACACTTTACACACACAAAAGAAAAAAACCAACCGTGTAGCCTTGGGCAAGTTACTTAACCCCGATTGCCCTCCAAAAAGGCAAAAAAAAAAAAAGTCTGCAGATCAGTGATCCATTGTTTAAAAGGTTCTCTATGAATCCTAATAGACATATTTTTTTCATAAATTATGCTCATGAATCTGGCAGCCCACACATTATGTACACCCATTGATTTTTCTTTCAGTTATGAATATATAAATCTAGCTGTTTTATTTTTGAAGGCTCTAAAATATACATTTAAAGTTGTACTGCTAAACTATCTTTTCACATATACGTAAGTAAATCACACCACATTCCCATGAATTATGCATTAAATCCACATCTACAAAACTTCTACACCACTGGTAAGACCTTGAACATATGGTTTTTTAATTGGACACTAAATCAATTTTCATATCTTTGCTGACAGAAATTTTAAAAATATTCTCCCTTTACTTAAAATGTCTCTTCTTATTATACAGAAAAACATACATAAACACATATGCACATACAAACAGATAACAAAACACCAAACCTTATGATTTTTCATATCTACTATACACATGCAAATGATGTGGTATTAAAACAGCTCTTGGTGAGTGAAATGCCAAAGTGTTTAGGGGATATCCTAAAGTAAAATGTAGAATAATGATCAGATTTCTGGAAGGATTTAGGGAGAGAGAGAACCAAATAATCAGAGGCATAGATGAGAAGGGATACAAAGATACAAAAGGAGAAAGGGAGGGAGGGAGGAAGAAGGAAATTAGGATTGAGAAAAGGGGGGCTGAGAAAGATACAAAGACACAGATGGAAAGAGAGACAGACCGAGACAGAAATACAGAGATGGGAGAAAGAGAGAGAGAGAGAGAGAGAGAGAGAGAGAGAGAGAGAGAGAGAGAGAGAGAGAGAGAGAGAATGAAACTGTGAGAATTAAAAAAAAAAAACTAGAATAGTGAAGTGATTCTAAATCTGGGGTCCGTGGACTATTAAGTAGTCTTTGAATACATTTCAGGAGGCCTTGAACTTAAAATGGGGAAATATGCCTCTTTATTTTCACTAACCTTTGTTTTACTTTGTAATCCTTAATCCTATGTATTTTATTACATTGAAAAACATTATTCCAAGAAGGGATCCCTAGGCTTCTCTCCCAAGGGGGTCATGACACAAAAAGGGTTGAAAAGTTTTGGAATAGAGAAATGAGATGATATAATCAGTTAATACCTTTTCCTGGGGCCTTTCAATCAATTTTAGTTAATCAGACATTTGGCTTTCTTTTCATCTGGATTTAACAGTAATTGGTTTAAAAAATAGTGTTATCTTGAAAATTCAAAAGGAATAAGGTAGCAGGGTTTTCTTGTTTATATAAATACTCAGTCCCTCAGCAGCATCTAACACTGACATCACTAAAGAGGTTGTTGATAGAACACAGCACTGGAATCAGTAGTTGCTTTGCTAACAGACCTTTAGGTTGCTAGGATCTGTCTGGGGAAAGTGATTAGTCTCTTTCCTGGGTCGAGGTGAGTGCTTGCCACCTAAAGCTTTAGCAAAGCTGCATATACACTATTCCCAACTGTTCTAATTTTCTCAAACTTAAATTTATAGAGACCCAAGGGATTGCACAAATCGAAAGGGACTTTTGAAGACTGGAATTTGGTAGGTGATGATCATATTTTTCTTTAATAATTTATTAATTTTGCAGGACATATTAACATTTAATTCTTTGACATCTATTGTCCTACAGAGCTTTGAAAATATATACACTGAAGAATGTATGTTTACTTTCTTCTATTTTTACTAAAGAACAGAACTATTCTTTGTTTGTTTGTTTGTTTTTGGAGGGAAGAAGGCAAGCAATTGATATTAAGTGCTGGTATTAAGCCCAAGGTCACACAGCTAGTTAAGTGTCAGGTGTCTGAGGCTGGATTTGAACTCAGGTCCTCCTGACTCCAGGTCCAGTGCTCTATTCACTGTGCCAACTAGCTGCCCCAGAACTATTCTGTAACTTGCATGTACAGTTGTTTGAATATTGTGCCCCCATTAGAATATGACCTCAAGAAATCAGCGGCAGTATCTTTGCCTATCTTTACATCCCCATCATTTGGCACAACTCCTGGCACATGTTGTTCTGTTGTGTCTGACCCTTCATGACTCTATTGGCCTTATTGTCCACAGGCTTTTCTTGGCAAGGACACAAGAGTGGTTTGCCAGCCCAGGGTGACACAGTTAGTAAATGTCTGAGGCTAGATTTAAACTAAGGCCTTCTTGACTTTAGGCTCAGTGCTCTCTCCCCAAGCCACCTAGCTGCCTGGAACAGAGTAAGTACTTATTGAATATTTATTATCTCAATGACTGGCATGACATTGCTTTTCAAACATTATTAATCTTGTTTTTTAAGACTCTGAATAGATATTAATTTGTCAATCTAAGACCTTGACCAAAGCTTCAAGGCATGTTTTATTAGAAGTAATTTATATAGTATTTTAAGTTTTGCAAGACCACATACACACACACACAAACACACACATAAAATTTCATTTAATACAACAACTCTTTGAGGTAGGTGTTATCCTCTCCTTTTTATAATGAAGATAACTTGGAGAGAGTAAGTGAAATGCTGAAAGTTGCACAGCTAATGTGAGATAGGTATGATTCAAACACACATCTTTCTGACCAGAATACAGGGTTCTATCCACTGTGTGTGTGTGTGTTGTGTGTGTGTATAAGAGAGAGAGAAATTGTATACACATATACAAATACTTTATATAGATATAGAGAACTATATATATATGCCTACATATACATATATACATATGAATATACATACAAACTTGCTTCTAAATTTTCACAACTCATTGTGGGCATATTTCAGAATTTCAGGGTATTGTTCTTTATTATGTTATATAATTGGAAATATCAGAATATTACTGGGTTTTAATGTGCAAATTATATTCCAGTTAACCTACATACTTTCATTGATTCTTTCTAGAGACAAGGTCTTAGAATTCCAGGCCCTGTGCCAGGCTTGGAGGAGAGGCATTAGGACAGGCAGAGATTTTTAGTATCCCTCAAATCATACTATACCCTTAGAGTCTACTCTAATAACATATACAGTCTACTTCTATAACTATCTTCCTAAGTAGAGCCCAAGATCCCATTAGTGGTTTACTCTTCTCACAATTCCTTAAACCCTTCTGATGGCCTTGTGTGGACATATATTTTCCCTTTTACTGTATTAAATCAACTGTTTCCCTCTGTCTTCCACTGAAGGTACCCTGGAACATTCATTCTTTCCCTGAAGTACAAACTCTTCAGTAGGTTACTGGCAGCTGGATAGAGATAATAGTGTTCACAACTGAATTAGGAGGACAGCAATTCACATATCTTAGTTGCTTCTTATTTTGTTTCTAACTCAGCCAAACTGAATACATGAAGTGAGGATTATGCATTTCTCTTGCTTGTTATAATGTACTGTATCTAAGTTTGTTCTTTCAAGACAATTATACTGACTCTTCAGATCACTCCCCTAGGCAAGGTTAGCAAATCAAACAACATATCTTCATATTCAGAAATGCATTAAGTCTTCTTTTTTATTTCTCATTTTGCATCTTAGGGAGAGAAGGGGAAGGACAGGAGAAATGAAGAACTATCTTCTGAAAAGAATTAAACCAACTTCAACATAGTTCTGGGCTGGGCTTGCATCTTTCTGGAAGTCTTCCCTAGACACTCTGGCCTGTAGAAATTTATCTCTTATTCGAACTTTTTAAGGACATGCTTCCTTGCCATTCCTTAAATAATATATTTTATGTCCTGACTCTGGATATTTTCAATGGCTGCTGCCTACCATACCTTTCTCATCTCCTGGTCTCCCCAAATTCCAGTTAAAATCTTGCCTTCTACAAGAAGCTTTTCCAGATTCTCTTTAATTTTAGTGACTACATTTTGTTGATTATTTTGATTTTTCCAGTATATATCTATCTCAATTGTATATAGTTGTTTGCATGGTGTCTCTCCCATTGGACTATGAACTCCTTAGGCACAGGGACTATCTTTGTCCTTTCTTTTTATCCCCAGGGCTTAGCTAAGGGCTCAGTGTATAGTTGATGCTTATATATATGCTTGTTAACTTGTTGACATATTGAAATTCATACTTTCTGTTTTGCCATTTACATATCTCATCCTGTACTATATTTTTAGGAGGCTCAGTGGATAGAACACTTGTCCAAGAGTCAGGAAGACCAGAGTTCAAATCCAGCCTCAGGCATTTACTATCTTTGTGACCTTGGTCAGGTCACTTAACCTCTGTTTGCCTTAATTCACTGGAGAAGGAAATGGCAAAACACTCCAGAATTTTTCCCTAGAAAACTCTATGAACAGTGTGGGCCACAAAATGCTGAAAAGTTAGACATAACTGAACAACAACAAATTTGTTTGTTTTTTGTTTGTTTTTATTTTTACCTATTTCTTTCTTGTGTGAACCTTCTCTACCCAACTAGATTGTAAACATTTTGTGGACAAGAAATATATTTCAGTCATAGGAAAAACAGAGAGCTTGTTAGAACATGTGTTGTCAGCTCCATCTCAGCCCTTCCATTATCTTAAGTGAAACTTTAGGGTAATTCTCTTCACTAGTCTTTAGCACAGTATAAATAATTAACTGATTAATTAATTGTTTGATTTGTATAGACACAGTGCTGGAGGCCAAAGGCATAATAGGAATTGAAAAGAATTTTCTCACCCCATCTCAAAGAGTAGGAAGACCAGAGGAAGTAATCAATGATATAGGAATAAAGCAATTCAAAGAAAAACTTGAACTAAGGTTTTTTGTTGACCTGGTGCACAAAATTGTGGCTCTGATAAACAAAATTGTTGGAATAACACTGCAACCTTAGGTCAGTTTCACAAAAATGATTTGCAACCACTTCCCTGTAGGGAAATAACTTTTTAGTAGCTTCATATCAGCAGAGAACCAGCAAATGGCAATGGCTCAATGGAGAAACAGCAGATGGCAATGATTCAGCAGAGAATCAGTGTCAGAGAACCATCAGCTTAGACAAGAACATTACCCAGTTGTGACAACAGTAGCTCAGTGAAGAAAGAAACATAATAGATAGTAAGTCAACTGAACTGTTTTGTTTCTTTATTAGCAAGTGTGTTTGTGTCTTGGCTGCTATTTGGATTAGGGTGAGAAAAATCTTTACAACTCCCATCATTCACTTGACCACCTGCATTAGACCTGTGAAAATGTCTCTAACACTTCTCTAAAAAAAGAATAGAGAAGTGGGATGGAGTCTTTTCCTGTATTTCTGTCATCACCAAAATTTCTGCTTTCCCTATATATTTCTGTTTACTACCTAGAGCATGCAAATGCAACACAAAATTAGAGAACATATTCATTCATTTGCTAATTAATTATTCATCTTTATCACTCTACAGACAAGTGTGATAAATTACAAGTAATATTAACTCATAAGACAGTAAAAAAAAAATGAGGAAGTAACAAGTCTACAAAAAGCTGAGCCTCATCAACCCTTGGGCCTCCATAAGTAGTATAGATAGTAGTAGTATCCATAGTAGCAAGATAAAAAAAAAATAGGAGGAATGTAGAGCCTATTGGTAAATTTTTCTATAATTATCATTTTTTTCTTCAGTAAAAAGGAAAGCACCATACTTGAACCCTTTCTCCTTATTCCTTAATGTGTTATACAAGAAAATTGAAATTACATTTAAAAAGATCAAGACATGAAGGACAGAGTTGATCAAGTACCAACCAAGAGAATTAGTGTTGGAGATGAAACAGTCTTGAAAGCATTGAAGAAACATGTTACAAAGTATTTCAAGGATCATCTCTTTGACCCTGGAATAGAAGAATGAAGGTCATATATATATATATATATATATATATATATATATATATATATATATATATATTTTTTTTTTTCTTTTTGGAGGGCAGTTGGGGTTAAGTAACTTGCCCAAGGTCACATGGCTAGGTTTTTGTTTGTATGTGCGTTAAGTGTCTGTGGCTGGATCCGAACTCAAGACGCTCTGACTCCAGGGCCAGCTCTCTACTCACTGCGCCACCTAGCCACCCTGAAGGTCATATTTTAACCTTCTGAAAGTAATTGAGGTAACAAAACCTACCCACTCATATGATTGCTTTGTCATTTTTACATAATCTTTGTGAGGGTGGTCTATACAGAATAAGTAAACAGGTAGGTATAATAAATCAATTCTTTGTAATACAAGGCAACTTTATAATCACATGATAAACAGAAAAAATGAGAGAATATAAGATCTCACTGGAGATGATATGCGCAAGAAAATGCTAGCATTTTTCAAATGACAACCTATACATAAGAATTGGCATGAGATATCACCAGGATGATATATGATCAGAAAAGGAGGTCTATCCATCATGTGGTAGGAGTAAATGACAAATATAGAAAATGTAAATGCTCCATTGATACATTGTAATGGCAAGCAAATGAACACTTAGTACCTTGTTTCAGTTATTTATTTAGCACCTTGTTTCAGTTCAAGTGTCTTGCAGCCTTGCCCTGATTATATCAAGCTTTTGTTAAGAAACAGAAGATGTGAAACCCACAGTGGGAGGGACTTACCAAAGACAGACACAGGAAGGAGTTTAGAGCTGGGCAGAACAGTGAGGAACTGATGACAAATAAAAAGCTCTAGCACAGTTGGGACAGAAAAGAACTAAGAAGGGAACACTTGTGGTGGCAGGCACAGTCTGTCTGTATTCGTTTGTGTTTGTGATACTTTGTAGAGAAGCCCTGGGACCTTACTGGAAGCCCTGAAAGAGGATTTTCTTCTGGTCTGTTTATAGAAGTCCTGGAGGAGGTCCTGGGACTATGCTGATGATTTGTGATGAGTTCTTGGACTTTGTTTGTGGGTCTGTGTTGATTTCACAAGCAAACAGTGAATTGATGATGGTACTGGCAATGTGTGGGAATGTTGTTTTGACTCTGTTAAGCTTTATCTTCCCAGAAACAGAAACTGTGAAGGACTTGAGGTGGACTGGACACTGTGAACTTCAGAGTGGAATGGGAACTGGATGAGGAGCTGAGAGCTGCCTGTCTGTGAATCCAGGAGATGTTTGGGTAGATTCAGGCAAGAGCTGGACCCATGGAATAGGAACCATGGAATCTGGGAGCCAGCCCAGGGCCAAGATGAAAAGACCTCTCCTTGGGTACTTAGTACTGACTGAGAAGATGATTTACTGTAGCCTAAGGGTGGGAGAACTTTGTACTTTATATCTTGTACCTCTTAAGGATGATTGAGTTAAGAATAATTGGAAACTGGGGTGGAGCCAAGATGGCGGAGTAGAAACAGCTCATCCAAGCCACTCTGCTCCCAAATTCCCCCCAAACTATGTAAAAGGGGACTCTGAACAACTTCTGGAGCCCCAGCACCCACAGAATGACACAGAGAAGCTAACCTCCCGCTGAGGACAGCTCAGCAGCCCTGCAGGAAGGACCAGCGCAGCACTCTGAGAGCTGGCAGTGTGCAGCGCGCAGAGCGCAGGAGCCGAGCCAAGCCAAGGTCAACTTGAGCCGAGGTTTTATCCCCAGGGCGGCAGGGCCAGCAGCCAGCTGGAGAGACCCCAGAACACCAGCAGCTTTGGCAACTCCAGAATTATCAACATAGACATGCCTAGGACAAAGTAAGAGGTTAGTGTCCTATGGACTTTGGGACCTGTATTTGGGGGAATGCGTCAGCTCCCTCTCCTGGGGGTGAGAAGCTGCTGAGGAGACACACCATTTTGTAGTTTTCAGAGGCAGCTCCAGCTCCTGGCCTGCAATTAATTGTAGGGAGATCCAGCGATCAGTCTTGGGGAGGGGGAGTAATTGCTCTTGCTTTAACCTCCCTGGATCTGGATTGTGATCTAGGGTGGAAGTCATGGGTGAGTTTACAGCTTGCCAGAAACGGAAGTTGCCCCCCACACATTCGGGAAGAAAATTCCTCTATCTGGCCTTAAAGCCATAGTGTGGCAACAAGCCCAAAAGTCAGGTAATCCAGTGGCAACATGCCAAGGCAAAGGAAACAGAAAATGCAACCCTAGACTCCTATTTTGGGGGCATAGAGCTGGAAAAGGACTGTGAGGTTAGAAGTCCTGGTCCAAAAGCCCCAGGGGAAAATATGAGCGGGTTGCAGGCCATAGAGGACCTTAAGAAGGACTTTAAAAATCAAATAAGAGAAGTGGAGGAAAAATTGGAAAGAGAAATGAGAAGGATGCAGAAAAGTATGAAATGAGGGTCAACAGCCTGACTGAGGAAAACAACACCTTAAAAAATAGACTAACTCAAATGGCAAAGGAGGCCCAAAAGGGCAACGAGGAGAAGAATGCCTTAAAAAGTCGAATTTGCCAGATGGAAAAAGAATCTCAAAAGTTCACTGAGGAGATTCATTCCTTCAGAGTTAGACTGGAGCAAATGGAAGCTAATGACTTTATGAGAAATCAAGATGCTGTTAAGCAGATCCAAACAAATGAAAGATTAGAAGGCAATGTGAAATATCCCATGGGAAAAACCACTGACCTGGAAAATAGATCCAGGAGAGACAATTTAAAAATTATTGGACTACCTGAAAGCCATGATCAAAGAAAGAACCTAGAAATCACCCTTCAAGAAATTCTCAAGGAAAATTGCCCTGATGTTTTAGATCCAGAGGGCAAAATAGAGGTTGAAAGAATCCACAGATCAACTCCTGAAAAAGATCCCAAAAAGAAAACTCCCAGGAATATTATAGCCAGGTTCCAGAATGCCCAGATCAAGGAGAAAATACTACAAGCAGCCAGGAAGAAACAATTTCAATATTGTGGAAACACAATCAGAATAGCCCAGGACCTGGCAGCTTCTACACTGAGGGACTGAAGGGCATGGAATATGATATTCCAGAGGGCAAAAGAACTGGGGATGAACCCAAGGGTCACCTACCCAGCAAAACTGAGTCTTTTGTTTCAGGGGAAAATATGGTCATTTAGTGGAATAGAGGACTTTCAAGCATTCTTGAGGAAAAAACCAGAATTGAATAGAAAATTTGACATCTAGACACAAGAAGCAAGAGATGCCTGAGAAGGTAATCAGGGAAAAGAAATTAAAAGGAACCTATCAAAGTTGAACTATTTACATTCCTATATGGAAAAGCAATAACTGTGACTGATGATATCTTTCTCACTATGAAAATAATGGAAGAAGGGTGTGTGGTCATATGAATACATATGTGAATGTGCCTGTATATGGATAGAGGGCATAGGTTGAATTTGTTGGGAAGGGAGAATACTCAAGGGATGAAATTATGAGGTGAGAGAGGAATGTGGCAAGAGGAGATGGGGAAAGACAGGGTAGGGTAAACTATCTCATGTAGAAGAAGCAAGGGGAAGTGGTTACAAGGGAGAGGGAGAATAGGAAGGAAAAAAAAGGGAAAACCACATTTTCATTGAATTTGGTTCAGGGAGAGAATGACATACATACTAAATGGGATATCTCAACCTGCAGCAGAATAGGGGGAAGGGGGATGAGAGGAGGGATGATTGATGGGGGGGGGGCATCCTTGGGGGGAGGAGAGGTTGGAAGTACCCACTATAGAAGAGTGACAGGATCATGTAGGGAATGGACCAGGTGGGGGGTGGGATGAGTGGGAGGGAATTATAAGCAGCCTTGTACAATATATCTACTATGATAATGTTTTGCATAGCTAGACTTGTACAACATATACTGAATTACTTATCTCCCCAGAGGGAATGGGTGACAAGGGAGGAAGGAAATTGATCTGAAATTCGAGGTCTTAAGATTAAATGTTTCAAATATATATAAATACTATTATTAATACTCTTTTGCTGATAATTTGGAGATAAGATGTGCAAGCATTGGGACACAAAGATTCACCTTCCTCTAATGGCAAAGTCCAAGGGTGTATGGGAGAAGGTATGGGAGGGAGCAGATTGGAGGAAGCGATATCTTGTGGGACTGCTATTCTGGGAGGTTGGGTAGGGGAATAACAGGGGGAAAATGATTGTAACTCAAAATCTTGTGGAAATGAATGATGTAAAACAGAAGTTAATAAAGCATTTGTTTAAAAAAAAGAATAATTGGAAACTAATCTCCAATCAAGAAGAAAAAAGAATTTTTGACTGAGAGGTTAAGACAATGTGATCTAGGGGTGGGAAAACTTTGACCTTTGTACTTTGGGTCCCTTAAGGAGGATTGCTACTTAAGTACAAGTGACTTAAGGATTTAGGGAATGATAGCTTTTGTTTAAAACTACGTGGCCACTTTAGTGAGAAGTTATGTTATATCATTTTGAATGCCATACTTTAGTTTCTGTGAATGTTTTGCCTTAGTTTCTTACTGAATAAATAGAGAGTTCACTATACAATGTGATCATAACCTCAAAGCTATTCACAGAAGCAGTCGTCTGGAGAGCTATTCATAATTGCCTTTATATACATATAGAAAGACCTAGTCTCCTGCAGGTTGGGGGTGTGTGGCTCCTTTGTGGTAGATTTAAGAACAAACATGGATAGGAATCTCATCAGATAGAAGCCATGATAGGGTTGTTATCTGTAGAAATCATATCTCCATGGAAACAGCAGAGTGCATCCTCAAACACATATTAGGCCCCCACCATGTGGTGAGTGGGTAGTGAAGCTTACCTCTATAGTAGGCTTTCCCATTCTGGTATAAGAATACCTTCTGAGGGCATAAGGAGCCTGTTAAGGAAATATGGGGGGATATTTGGTAAATAATTATATTATCCTATTTAAGTTAATTAGTCTATTAATTTTATTTCTTATTTACATTTGCATGCTAAACTCTGGATTTTTTTCCTTTCATATTGAATAGAGGTTTTGGGTGGTATTATTGAAAGACAACGTCATTGAAAAATGTTTTTAAAAATCCTCTGTTCTGTGACATCAGAAATGAGCGAGAGGATTTGAGGGAAAGAGAAAGGAGAAAAAGGAGGATAGAAGGAAGGAAGTAAAGAAGGAAGGAAGGAAAGAGAGAAGGAAAGAAATAAAAAAAGGAGGGAAGGAAAGAGGGAAGAAAGGAGAAAAAAGAAGTCAGGAAATCATTGCTCTATCCATTGGTAGTTGTGGATATTTAAAAGGGAAGATTACTTAATGAGATTATGTAGCCAGACAACACTTGGGGGATAGTAGCTCATTTCCTCAAGACCCACTAAGTGTTGACTCTGAGGAGCTAAAGAATTAATATCATTTAAAGAAGAGTTAAAAATGCAATAACTAGAATAAGTATGCAATTATGTAACTTTTATTTTTAGGGGACATTGGAGGGCCTGTAAAATTTGGTTGATTTTATTCATAGTATTGATTTCTTTTGTCATGTTTACTACTACCCAATTACCATCCTACACACTCCATACTTTCATCTTGGTTGACAGTTTTCAACTTTTGCTATAACCAATGGTTCTGTTGCAACCTTCATCAAGTATGATTCTCCTGGCAATATATTTTTTGTGAATTTCCCATAGAAAGGGTACATTTTATGGGTCGGGTTCAATAGTTTTCCTCATCCTCTCAATTAGCAGACTTCATTTTGAGGAATCTGGCATAAAATGGAAACTATATTTTAAGTCTTCTAAATCAATTCTATTGTTTCAATCCCTTACCACAGCTGTTAAATATTTATATTTACAATGACTAAGGTATTTGTTGATAACACTGTCATATTATTAATGTTTTATGTTAACATATTCTTACTAGATGCACGTTTGAAAGACAAATGTAAATGGGCTTGGGTTGCTTTTTTTATTCACTTGGCAAATTACAAGAAAATATTGCTGCACAAAAGGAAGTCTGGGAGAGGGAACATAATGAATGCACAATCCATGTTTCAAATATTTTCTTGTTCTTGTTTCCTCCTTACAGAGAAGAGAGTCTCTTCTTTATTGAGACAAAAGATAACCCAACCGAAGAGGTCAACTTCTTCCTATCAATTTTTCCAAGATTGTCTTAATATTGAAAACTATAGCTAATTACTTTAACAGAACCTACCCTAAATTATTCTAAGGCACAAAGACAGTGCTGCTTTGCGGCCTTTTGAGTTCCCATTAGAACGGCTGATGAGTGAGGGTGAAAATACATTGTGAATTATATGACATGGACCCTCACATGAGCTTCACTTATTTGGAAAAGATCTTCCCTTACACTCAAAACTACACTGAGGCCTACTCATAATAGACGTTCACAGTTATCACAGGCATAACAAACTCTTTCCTGTCATTTATAACATTATATAACATTTGGGGACTGATAAAGGTATATGGCATATTTCCGTGTCAGTAGTAGCAGGACAAGTCCAGGGTTGTGTTAGGCTTTTGTTAAATTTTCAGTGTGTGCACTTACTTGTACCTTAGAAAACAGCAAATGGAAAAAAAAAATCAGGGCTTGTTTTATTGTTTTGTTGATTATCTAGATTTAAGGTAATGGAGAAAGTACTAACAATACTGATTAAATTTTTTAAAAGTAGGTCATAGGTACATTTTCTCCACTGAAAGCTGGTTGTTAAATATTTACAATATACCTCTGGCCAAGCTCTTTTTTGGGGGTCTCCCCATCATAAATGTAGTCATCCTACAAAAGATGCTAGACATGAATTGAGTTCTGGCTATGTCACTTCTTTGTGTGTTTTCTTATATCTGGTCCTCAGTTTCCTCAAATGTAAAATTTTATGTTTTTTGGTAAAATTTTAGGTGTAAAAGTCAAGGGGTTTAAACTAAGATGATCTCTAAGATGTCTCTCAACTCCAAATTCTGAGATTCAACGATCCTTGGTATTGTTCCCCGGGCAATTATAAATGTAAAAAAAAAATATTTGTCACAAGGAACCTCAAAATACTTCCAACAATCTCAGAAGTTCTATGCACAGCCCTACAGGGACCAGCACAAACACAGTTGCTCTGAACTAATTCAGCAAAATGTACTTGAATAGGACTGGAAACCCCCCAGTGGGAAGAGCCAGAATCCAGGTAAATAACTAAAAGACTACATTTGGGGAGAGGTTCTCAGAACAAATCAGTACAAGTTAATTTGTTTGCCTGCAGTTTATATAGGTTTGGGTTTATAAAGCTACCATTCCAGAGGTTGCTTGTTTTCTCCTGCCTCAAGTTCATTTATACAAACAACATTTATTGATTGCCTATTATGGGTAAAGTACTATGAAGGGGGGATGCAAAGACAAAAAAGAAACAGTTCTTGCCCTCACAAAATTTATACTCTTAAAGAGTAGATGCCAGCAAGCAATTGGTGGTGACCTGAGTTATAATAATGATAGTTGCATAGGCATATGCACAGGGTATGCTGAGTATGTGCGTGAATGCCCAAATGTCTCCTAAAAATGATAATGCATTACTACTGATCATCTCTTCCCCTCAGGGAATAATGCAACCTGTATTTTTTTTTTAATGCACTGGCTTGCAAACCACATAGAAATGTAAAAAAAAAAAAAAAAAAAACAACCAAAAAAAAAAAACCCAACCAAACAAACAAACAAAAAATGCACTCCCATTTCCTTGCAACCTGCCTCCCACCATGCTTTAGGAAAACTTTTATTTTTTTTCAGAGATTAGGGTGTCCCTAGGTATATCCAGCAGAATTTAGAACCATACATCCAGACACCAGTCATTTATTTCTTTTAATTAATTTATTAGTTTAGTTTCAGTTAACAAGATTCAATTCCATAGTTCCTTGATACCAGTCATTTATTGAGTATCTCATAGTCACAAAGCACTGTTCCATATATCACATTTGACCCTTACAACAATCTTACTGAAGGCATTATTAATCCCATTTTGTAATTGAAGAGGCTGTCTCAGAGAAGTGAAGGGACTTAAAGCTAGTAAATCTGTGAGCTAAGATTAAAACTAAAATATCTCCTGACCTGAAGGTAAGGGCTCAATCCCTCATAAGATGCTGCCTTCTTTATAGTTCTATGGATCAATCCTGAGTTCAGGTTTGGAAAATAGCAGGAATGGGGGTATAAGCACAGGGGTGGGGAAGCTGTAGCCTCAAGGCCACATGTGACCTTCCAGGTCGTCAAGTGCAATCAAACTTGGAATCCAAACTTCTTTGGATTCAGTCAAAGGGATACACTTGTGAACCTAGAGGACCACATGTGGCCTTGAGGGCCCAGGGTCCCCATCCTTGGATTAGCATATGCTTCACATAGCAGAGCAGAGAGGAAACGGTAGCCTAATGGAGTTAGATATTGGATCTGGAATACTGAGTTCAACTCTTAGCTCTTTCTCCCACTTAGTTATATAAACTAAAGCTTCCTGAACCGTCAGTTTCTTCATCTATAAGACAGAAGATAATAATACTTTAAATGCTTACCTCAGAGGACTGCTGAAAGAAAATAAAAAACTCAACAAAATTCTTATCTTATCAGTGTTGTTACTCTCTTTCTTTCCTTTTCTTTTTAAAAAAAGTTATTTATTCTTAGTATTCGGCATTTATTTCCACAAGATTTTGAGTTGCAAATTTTCTGCCTGTCTCTACCCCAACCCCCTACCCTAATATAGCAAGTCTACTAAATATCCCTTTCCCCTATCTGTTCTCTCTTACATTCTCCCCCTAACTTTCTAGTAGGGCAAGATAGACTTCAACACCCCATTGCCTGTATATTTTATTTCCGGGTTACATGTAAAAAACAATTTTTTAACATTTGTTTTTAAAACTTTGATATCCAGATTCTTTTCTTTCTTCTCTCCTCACCCACCCCCACTGGGAAGTTAAGCAATTAAATATAGGTTATACATGTGTAGTTAAGCAAAACATTTCCATAGTAGTTATATTGTGAAAGAATAACTATTTTTCCCTCCATCCTATCCCATTTCCCACATTCTATTTTCTACTTTGACCCTGTCCCTTTTCAAAAGGGTTTGCTTCTAACTACCCTCTCCCCCAGTCTGCCCTCCCTTCTATCACCGCCTCATCTTATCCCCTTCTCCCCTACTTTTCTGTAGGGTAAGATACCCAAAAGTGTGTATGTTATTCCCTCCTTAAGCCAAATTCAAAGAGATTAAGGTTGACTCATTCCCTTTCACCTTCCTGCCCTTCCCTTCCATTCTAACAGTTTTTTCTTGCCCCTTTTATACTAGAAAATTTATCTTATTCTATCTCTCCCTTTCTCCTTTTCCCATTATATTCCTCTCTCCCCTCTAAATTTTATTTTTTAGATATCACCCCTTTCTATTCACCTCATCCTGTGCTCTCTGTCTATGTATACGTGGATATACATATAAACACACTTACATATATATATATAGAAAAATACAGACTTCTTTACATACACACACAAACACACACACACACACACACACACACATCCCCTTCAACTATCCTCATACTGAGAAAAGTTTCATGGGTTACAACTGTCATTTTTCCATGTAGGGATGTAAATAGTTCAACTTTAATGAGTTCCTTATGATTTCTTTTTCCTTTCCACCTTCTCATACTTCACTTGCTTCTTGTCTTTGCAAGTCAATTTTTCTATTCAACTCTGGTCTTTTCATTAAGAATATTTGAAAGTCGAATGTGCAGGACTTGCTTTGTTGGATGTCACTCCTCTTTCCCTTGGAATTGAAACTGCTGGTGGAGTTATGACTGTTCTGATCCACCACCATCCCCTCCAAGCAGACACAGACCTTCACCACCTATTCGGACAACCAGCCTGGTGTGCTTATTCAGGTTTATGAAGGTGAGAGAACAATGACAAAGGATAACAACCTGCTTGGCAAATTTAAGCTCACAGGAATTCTTCAAGCATCCAGGGGTTTTCCTCAGATTGAGTTTACATTTGACATTGATGCAAATGGCATCCTCAATGTTTCTGCTGTGGATAAGAACACACGCAAGGAGAACAAGATCCACACCACCAATGATACAGGACATCTGAGCAAAGAAGATGTTGAGCTTATCGTCCAGGAGGCTGAGAAATACAAGGCTGAGGATGAAAAGCAGAGAGACAAGGTGTCTTCCAAGAATTCTCTTGAAGCTTATGCTTTCAACATGAAAGCAACCATAGAGGATGAAAAGCTGCAAGGCAAAATTGGTGATGAAGACAAACAGAAGATTCTTTTTTTTTTACTTAAAATGTTTATTCTTTAAGAAATTAGTTGCTTTTTATACAGCTATGCAAAGTTCTTAATGTTTCTTTGGCAATGGGATATAATGGAATTTTACAACTATATAAAAAAAGGTACCTTTGCCTAAGAAACAGTATTTACTGTGTGTACATAGTTGACTGACAAAGAAAATTCTCTACCATCCAGCACCCTAATTAGTTGATGAAATAAGCTACCTCAAAAGGGATATTACAGGATTTCCCAAAAAACAACCTTCTGTGGCTCAAAACACTCACAGTATCACGGCCTCATCTGCAAGTAACTTGCAGTAATTATCAAATACAATTTAGTGATAAGAAAAATCCTCTCAGTGATGAAAAAATACTTATAAGTTCCATCGAAGTATTGTTTTAGTTTGTGTTTAACTATACATAAGAAATTACTTATCCTTCTGCTATTCCAAATATATTTAATGCTCAACATTTCTGAAGATGGCCTTTTTTCAAAAAGTAACTGCATTATACCCTTTGAAATTAAGCAGTGAAACCCCAGTGCTGGTGACAAGTATACAGCAAATTCACTTCTTCATTCTTTTCAAGGATTGAAGCTAATTTTCTGGACCATGAAGACCTAGATAGACATTCACCTACTTCCAAGACTTTTCCGTAGACTATGCAGCAACTTTGTTGTCTTTCCTATATTCAAAATCTGCAAACTCCCTGCCCCCTCGGCCACCTCTGAATCCGCCACAAAATCCTCAAGGAGTGGCAAAGCTACCACCTCTTCCACCCCCACGTCCTCTGCCACCACGGAAACCAATTCCTCCTCTACCTCGGTAGCCTCCACGGCCATGATTTGGACGGAGGGGAATTCCAAATGTTTCAGCATTTAATCTTCTTTCCTCTGCCCAAGTTGGTCTTCTTTCTCTATTATCATCACAGGAGATGTTATCAAAGAAGGATTTAGTTTTGTCATAATAGCAATTAGGTTCAAGCGGATCCTCTTCATCAGCATTTCCTTCACTGTTTTGGGTATCTACCCCTGAATCACCTTTATCTTCACCATTTACAGGCTTTTCCTGTTTCTCAAGTTTATCTTCTTTTAATTTAAGCTTATTATGAAATCTCTGTCAATTTCCTCTTTGTTGAATTGTGCATTAGCACTTTCAAAGTCAAAGTCTTTCTCAAACTTCATTGGGCCATCCCGCCGAATTCCAAATCTTCCTCTGCCACCACGATGACCTCCCCGTTCTCTTCGAGGTGCTGAAGGGCCACCTGGAATTGCTTGTCTCTTGTTTTCATTTCTGATTTGTTCATTTTCTGGTCTGGAAATTTTGTGTGCTTCAGCACGCCTGTGCTCTTGATTCTCTATTGCTTTTTGGCTGGTAGATGGCAAAGGTCTGGCTGATACGGGGCTCCTTCTCCCAACAGATGCTGGAGCAGGTAAGTGAGCCGAGGCGGTCTGTACTGCTTGTTCCACGGTTGGGCTTTTTCTCAAAGGGTCTACCTGAGGGCTTGAACGACCTTGAGATGGCTGTGTTTTTGAAGACCTTGCATCCTGTGTAAAGGCAGACCCAACTGCACTGCTCTGGGATAAGGCAGCACTGGCTGATGTTTCTGTTCCAAAAGATGTCAGGGAGCTACCAGCAACACGAACAGCACCAAACTGCTGCCCGACTAATGGACTTGGGCTGAACTGACTATATGCTGGCATCCTACTAAAAGGACCATAGGAACCCACTGACTGGAATGAAGAAGTAGATGATCCTAGTGAAGACTGAACAATAGCTGGGTCCTGAGGCAAAGAGCACTGTGGTTTCGGTGGTTCACAAACAGTAAGATCTTTAATGTCACCACCACGGAAGATAATGTATTAAAAAACTTCATCACGAGGTGGTATTGGTCGATCTGTTGGTCTGTCTTCTGTACCAAAGGAACGAACTTTGGCGAGGGCCACGGTGGAGTTCTTTTTTTTTTCTTTTATAATCAAGATTTTATTAGTTCATTTGGTATTCAGTACATAGACACTATGACTAAATTGTACATTTAAAAAATGCTAGAAAAGTCTAAAAATTATGTAGTTGCAATCTTTTTTCTGAACTGTTATTCCAGTGACTTTCTTACTTTAAGTTTGGAGGCAACTCTCTCTCAAAAAGAGGTTATCAAATACCAGCATCCTGAATATGGATAAGGTATCAGGTCTTTTACAAAGCAAAGTTCCATTAATTCTGTATTTGATAAAACTACACTCATCATACACATTTTCCAGTCTCTTACAGCACATTAACAAAGTTACTGGAAAAAAATTGTACCACCACTATCAAAGATGACAATGTCACAGATAGCACACAATTCTGAAAGGGAGATCCACCAGGGAGCAGTTTTATTTAGGAACCAATTGTACCGAAAGACAATATGGATACAGATTAGTTAAAATAAGAGCTTTAAAATTTGTGGTCACAGCTCCAAATTGCTTCATTTAATATGATATCAAAACTGACTATGGAATGTTAAGCCAATGCACAAGACATACACCTTCCTAGTCAACATTCTAGTAATTTCTGGTTGTATTAAAACAAACAAGCAAAAAACCAAACTGACAACCAGCACATGATTTAACTCTTTAAACAAGACTCTAAATAAAGCCACTTTAGATTGACTTATATTTATCTAAATGTTTTAAAAAATTAATGTGATGAGGTGGGACTGCCTCCTTCTTAAAAATGTGTTTCCAGAGCTACTAAAAAACTGGCATTTACAAAATAGTTGATAAAAATATTCCTCTGAATTGTATAAGAAGGGAGGTAACAGGGACAATTGTTAAAACACTTGGTATAAGATGTTATTCAGATTTGGTTTCTTTCTCCCCTGCTGAATCAGAGACTGGAACCTCTCCACTTTTCATTTCCCCGTTCTCTGCAGGCAGGTCCTCTTTACTCTCCTCTTGGTTAGTGGCTTCTGCTTGTTTTCCTTTTGTTCCTTTTTTCCTTTTGTGTGAGCTTTTTTGTCCTCAGATTTACCCTTTCCAGCTGTCTTTTTGGGCTTAGCTTCAACCTTAGCAAGGACTGGTTTAGCTGACAATCTGGCCGACCTCCTCTTGGGCTCCTCCTTTACTTCCCCTTCTGCAGAGTTCACCTTCCTCTTGGGCATCTTGGCTGCGAGTGTGGATGGGCTCCCTCTCCCCAGACACGGGAGAGCGCCGACCGGAGCGACTGGGCTCGGGGGTCGGAAGGAAAAGGCCGCAGCCGCGGGTGCGTCTTCTCCGGCGGGGCTCCCGGGCCTCGACGCTCCTCCTCCCGCCACTGGGCTGCCTGGACCCGCAGCGGGAGCAGTCCGAGAACTCCACGGTGGAGTTCTCCATGTCGATAGTGTAGAGGATGCCCTCGTAGCGGATCTCCGCCTTGGAGATGAGGCTGATCTTACTGCCGATGTAGGGGGTCCCTCCGTTCATGGCGCCGCCCAGGCCCCCGCCGCCCCCGGAGCCCGGGCAGGATCCTTAGAGAGGCCGATCCTCTGCCGCCGCTCTCGCGCCCACCCCCAGCTCTGTCCCAAGAGGAACTGGCCCGCCTGGCCTCGGCCCCAGCCTGCTCCGACTACTACTGCAGCCCTCTCTCCCAACATGGCCGCCCTCAGCTCCGCTCCGCTCGCCCTGCTCCGCTCACTCCCTCCCCTACCCCCCTCAACCAGCCAAGTAGTCTTGCCTTCCCCCTCCTACAAGCCCCGGTGGTGGCGGCGGCGGCAGCCTAGGGGTATGCCGGGAGGAAGCAATCCTCCAAACAGAAGATTCTTGACAAATGTAATGAAATAATTAACTGGCTGGATAAGAACCAGACTGCTGAGAAGGAAGAATTTGAGCATCAGCAGAAAGAATTGGAGAAGGGAGGCCAAGATGGCAGAGTAGAAACAGCTCATCCAAGCCACTCTGCCCCCAGATTCCCCCCAAACTATGTAAAAGGGGACTCTGAATAACTTCTGGAGCCCTAGCACCCACAGAATGACAAAAAGAAGCTAACCTCCCGCTGATGACAGCCCAGCAGCTCTGCAGGAAGGACCAGCTCAGCACTCTGGGAGCTGGCAGCATGCAGCTCGCAGTGTGCGGGGAGCCGAATCCAGCAGAGCCCAGGTCCCCATGAGCCGAGGTTTTAGCCCAGCAGCCAGCTGGAGAGACCCCAGAACACCAGCAGCTTTGGCAACTCCAGAATTAACAACATAGACATTCCTAGGAAAAAGTAAGAGGTTAGTGTCCTATGGACTTTGGGACCTGTATTTGGGGAATGCGTTGGCTTCCTCCCGTGGGGACGAGAAGCTGCTGAGGAGACACACCATTTTGTAGTTTTCAGAGGCAGCTCCAGCTCCTGCCCTGAGAACTGTAGGGAGATCCAGCGATCAGTCTTGGGGAGGGGGGGTAATTGCTCTTGCTTTAACCTCCCTGGATCTGGATTGTGATCTAGGGTGGAAGTCATGGGTGGGTTTACAGCTTGCCATAAACGGAAGTTGCCCCCCACACATTTGGGACGAAAATTCCTCTATCTGGCCTTAAAGCCATAGTGTGACAACAAGCCCAAAAGTCAAGCAATTCAGTGGCAACATGCCAAGGCAAAGGAAACAGAAAATTGCAACCCTAGACTCCTATTTTGGGGGCATAGAGTGGGAAAAGGACTGTGAGGTCAGAAGTCCTGCTCCAAAATCCTCAGGGGAAAACATGAGGTCGCAGACCATAGAGGACTTTAAGAAGGACTTTAAAAATCAAATAAGAGAAGTGGAGGAAAAATTGGGAAGAGAAATGAGAAGGATGCAGGAAAAGTATGAAATGAGGGTCAACAGTCTGACTGAGGAAAACAACACCTTAAAAAATAGACTAACTCAAATGGCAAAGGAGGCCAAAAAGGGCACTGAGGAGAAGAATGCCTTAAAAAGTTGAATTTGCCAGAAGGAAAAAGAATCTCAAAAGCTCACTGAGGAGATTCATTCCTTCAGAGTTAGACTGGAGCAAATGGAAGGTAATGGCTTTATGAGAAATCAAGATGCTGTTAAGCAGATCCAAACAAATGAAAGATTAGAAGGCCATGTGAAATATCTCATGCGAAAAACCACTGACCTGGAAAATAGATCCAGGAGAGACAATTTAAAAATTATTGGACTACCTGAAAGCCATGATCAAAGAAAGAACCTAGAAATCACCCTTCAAGAAATTCTCAAGGAAAATTGCCCTGATGTTTTAGATCCAGAGGGCAAAATAGAGGTTGAAGGAATCCACAGATCACCTCCTAAAAAAGATCCCAAAAAGAAAACTCCCAGGAATATTATAGCCAAGTTCCAGAATGCCCAGATCAAGGAGAAAATACTACAAGCAGCCAGGAAGAAACAATTTCCATATTGTGGAAACACAATCAGAATAGCCCAGGACCTGGCAGCTTCTACACTGAGGGACTGAAGGGCATGGAATATGATATTCCAGAGGGCAAAAGAACTGGGGATGAACCCAAGGGTCACCTACCCAGCAAAACTGAGTCTTTTGTTTCAGGGGAAAATATGGTCATTCAGTGGAATAGAGGACTTTCAAGAATTCTTGAGGAAAAAACCAGAATTGAATAGAAAATTTGACATCCAGACACAAGAAGCAAGAGATGCCTGAGAAGGTAATCAGGGAAAAGAAATCAAAAGGAACCTATCAAAGTTGAACTATTTACATTCCTATATGGAAAAGCAATAACTGTAACTGATGATATCTTTCTCACTATGAAAATAATGGAAGAAGGGTGTGTGGTCATATGAATACATATGTGAATGTGTGCGTATATGGTTACAGTTATATATGGATAGAGGGCATAGGTTGAATTTGTTGGGAAGGGAGAATACTCAAGGGATGAAATTATGAGGTGAGAGAGGAAAGTGGCAAGAGGAGATGGGGAGAGACAGGGGAGGGTAAATTATCTCATGTAGAAGAAGCAAGGGGAAGTGGTTGCAAGGGAGGGGGAGAATAGGAAGGCTAAAAAGGCAAAACCACATTCACATTGAATTTGGTGCAGGGAGAAAATGACATACATACTAAATGGGATATCTCAACCTGCAGCAGAATAGGGGGAAGGGGGATGAGAGGAGGGATGATGGATGGGAGGGCATCCTTGGGGTGAGGGGAGGTTGGAAGTACCCACTATAGAAGAGGGACAGGATCATGTAGGGAATGGATCAGGTGGGGGGTGGGATGAGTGGGAGGGAATTATAAGCAGCCTTGTACAATATATCTACTATGATAATGTTTTGCATAGCTAAACATGCACAGCATATACTGAATTACTTATCTCCCCAGAGGAAATGGGTGACAAGGGAGGAAGGAAATGGATCTGAAATTTGAGGTCTTAACATTAAATGTTTCAAATATATATAAATACTATTATTAATACTCTTTTGCTTATAATTGGGAGATAAGATGTGCAGGCATTGGGACACAAAGATTCACCTTCCTCTAATGGAAAAGTCGAAGGGGATATAGGAGAATGTATGGGAGAGAGCAGATTGGAGGAAGCGATATCTTGTGGCACTTCTATTCTGGGAGGTTGGGTATGGGAATAATGGAGGGAAAATGATTGTAACACAAAATCTGGTGGAAACGAATGATGTAAAACAGAAGTTAATAAAGCATTTGTTTAAAAAATAAAAAAAAATTGGAGAAGGTCTAGGACCCCATTGTTACTAAATTGCATAAGAGTGCAGGGGGCATGCCAGGAGGTATGCCTGGTGGGTTGCCAGGGGGAGCAGCCCTATCTGGAGGTGCTTTTTCTGGACCCACCATTGAAGAGGTCGACTAAACACACCACAAGAAAGAGCATTCCAAACAGCTTTCAAAAAACTGAAGGAAGGACTCAAATTTATAGCCAAGGCAGTAGCAGTTTAAAAGTAACCTTTAAGCTACTGTATAAATCTGGGCATTCTGAATACTTAATTGTGTGCAGAGGGAGAGAAGTGAACAACATTGCACTTTATCAGTACTGTAAACAAATGGAAAGGCAATTGACTTGAAGAATAAATTTTATTTAAAACTGGCATCATGAAAAAAAAGAGTACTTGAAAGTCCTTTATTTCAATGAATATCCATATTTTCCCCCAAACTATTATATTCAGTTTTGCTGGGTAGGTGATTCTTGGTTTTAATCCTGGCTCCTTCGACCTCCAGAATATCATATTCTAAGCCCTTCTATCACTCAAGGTAGTAGCTGCCAGATCCTGTTTTCTCCTGATTGTGTTTCCACAATACTCAAATTATTTCTTCCTGGCTTCTTGTAATATTTTCTCATTGACCTGGGCACTCTGGAATTTGGATATAATATTCCTAGGGGTTTTCTTTTGGGGTTGTTTTTTGTTTGTTTGTTTTTGGTTTTTTTGGAAGGCAATTGGGGTTAAGTGACTTGCTGAAAGTTACATGGATAATTTTTATGTTGTTTCTGAGTCTGGATTTGAACTCTGATCCTGCTGACTCCAGGGCTGGTACTCTATTCACTGTGCCACCTAGCCACACCATTTTTGGCATCTTTTTCAAGAGGTGAATGGTGAATTTTCTCCATTTCTATTTTGTCGTCTAGTTCTAGAATATCAGGGCAATTCTGCTTGATAATTTCTTTTCTATGATTTCTAGGCTCTTTTATTTTGTTCATGGCTTTCAGGTAGTCCAATAATTTTTAAATTATCTCTCCTGGATTTATTTTCTAGGTCAGTGATTATTCCAATGAGATATTTCACATTGCCTTCTATTTTTTTCATTTGCTTGGATCTGTTTTATAATATCTTGATTTCTCATAAAGTCATTAGCTTCCATTTGCCCTAATCTGATTTTGAAGGAATTATTCTCTTCAGTGAGTTTTTGAAAATCCTTTTCCATCTGGCCATTTTTACTTTTTAAGACATTCTTCTCATTGGCTTTTTGGACTTCTTTTGCCATTTGATTTAGTCTATTTATGAGGTGTTATCTTCCTCAGTATTTTTAGGTTCTCCTTTAGCAGGCTGTCCACTTGCTTTTCATGATTTTCTTGATTCATTCTCATTCCCCTCCCCAATATTTCCTCCACTCCTCTTATTTGATTTTCAAAATCTTTCTTGAGCTTCTCCATAGTCTGTGTCCAGTTCATATTTTTCTTGGAGGCTTTTGATCCAGGAGATTTGACTTTATTGTCTTCTTCTGCTTCCATGTTTTGATCCTCTTTGACTCCCCAAAACATTCTATTGTATGATTGTACCTCCTCTGTTTGCTCATCTTGCCACTCAGTTATTTGTATTTTGAGCTCTTTGCCATGGTAGAATTCTGCTTCCAGAGTGGAGAGAACTGTGTCCCAAATTGCTGGGGTTTTGTCCAGCTGTTGTCTGAGCTATGAGGAGGGTGACCTCTTTACAACCACTACAAGATCTGGACACAGACATTTCTCACCCCAAAACCACTGCCCAAGATTGCAACCCAGATCCAAGCAGGTCAAAGCAAGAGTGATTACTCTCTGAATGGTTGCCCACTCCCCCTTTGATCTGCAGGTCAGGAGCTCCAGAGGTAGCCACATGGCAGCAGTTGCAGCCACTGCACTGCCACCCACCTCTTGTCCTGGGGGCAGGAACCAGACTTTGCTCTTCTCTCACCCAGTTCCAAAACACTTCCCTACTGACATTTTACTTTCTCTTTGGCATTTTAGGGTTGAGAAATCTGGAAACCATCACAACTGCTGTTGATTCACTATTCTGAAGTCTGCTCTGGCCAGTCTTTACCATGAGTCTGGGCCAATGAGGCTCATGTGGGACTGTGCTCCACTCCCAACCCCATGTGATAGACCCTATCTCTTGGCCTGCCAGGCTGCTTTCAGCAGATTTGTTTCTCTCTGTCACTTTGTGGTTTTGGTAGCTCTAAAATTTGTCTAGAGTCATTTTTTTTCAGGTATCAGTGGTTGGAGTGGGGGTTTAAGCAAGTTCCTTTTTTTTACTCTGCCATCTTGGCTCTACCTCTCCCTTGGTACTGTCTTTCACAGACAGATGGTAGCCCAACCTTGCCTTATTATCCTGAGAAACTTTTGTTCAGGTCTTTTCACTACTCCTTGATAGGATTCACAGCTGATATGCTGGAGACTTTCCTCTATCTCTCTTGATATCACAAAAGTACCAATGAATCACTCAAGTGATCAACACTTACCCTTGCAATATTACCACATCCTCTCTCTTTTTCTGGTCATATTTCTCTTTTATACTTCACTTTTGTGCATTTTATGTTAATTAAAAATTAGCTTGTGCCTCATATATACCTCTCTGCAGGTGACCTTCCAGTTTAAAGCTTTGATTATTGTGGTATTTCATGAATCAAATCCATATAGCCAAACTGGAAGAGTTTCAATGTTAAATATGTAGTTTTATGTATGTCTACCCTCTCTCCTTCTCTTGAGTTCTGTGCCAAACTCATCATCTCTCTGCACTGTCTGCTCAAGAGAAATATGTGCGTAATTATGTATATATGTATGCATGTGTGCATATATGTATATGTGTGTGCACATATACATACATTTATACATATATACACATATGTGCGTGTGTGTGTGTGTGTGTGTATGAACCGGTAATATGGTGGTCATTACCACTAGTGTCCCAACCTGGACATTAGGCAGTCTGTATCCACTTGAATTTTGTTATGTGATTAGTAAGATTGAATTCTTTTCACTCATTAGAGGTCTCAATTATACAGCTCCATATTGTCCAGGGAATTGATCAAGTCAGAATACTGTTATTTGGAACAAGAGTGTCTGCTTGACTTAACCATATATAAGGCAGTTACGTATCATACTGCAACTGGAGTGAGGAGGACCTGAGTTCATATCTGACCTCAGACACTTATTAGCTGTGTGAGCCTGCACAAGTCACTTAAACAATTCTGCCTCAGTTTCCTCATATATAAATGTTGAAGGACAAGAACATTTGTAAAAGCCTTTTTCCTTCACATGCTTTTGAAAAGGATGCCCTCAATATTTCTATGTAATTATTTACATAAATAACTTGAAGATATGGAAAAGTAGATATGGACTGGTAATTACTGATATTTTCTAGATATTTTTTCTTTTTAAAATATATAATGAGATATTGGATTTATACTCCCCCCAATCTCCACTCCCACTCCTTTTACTTTATTAACAAGTTGAGCCCCGTATTTGGCTACATCTTCCCCCTCAGAGTCCTAGGGGGAACTTTTAAATTGCAGTAGAGTTCTTCAAATGTTATTGATTTTGGCTCCCATTCCGTCATACCCTCCTAATGCCAGTTCTAATTAATATCTTCTCAATATCATCAAGACCAATGTTTAGTGACCCATTATTGAACAGTTGGTTCCTATTTGATATCAGTTCCTATTTGATATCAGTTCCTATTTGATATCATCAACTTTTACTGAGAGGTATTTATTGAGAAGGCATAATAAGAACAGAGGTACAAACATTTTCCCAAACCAAGTCATGCCATCCCTTCTAACATTTCAATCTCTGGAGAGAGTGGGCTCAGACTTAAAGCAATTGCAACCAACATTACCTCTGGGTACATAGTGATGGTTGTCACTCCCTTGCTTGTATGGTTCATCTTGGATTCAGGGTTGATTCAATGATTTTCTGGGCCAAGCAGATCATTCATCAGAGCTATCTTCTTTCTGGTGCACTGCCAGAAATAGGATGGCTTTCTGACTTTTGATTATTTCTGAACACTGCATGCCAAAAGAGAAAAAGTGAAGAACCCCATTCTAGGCATAGGCTTGCCTAGTATATCATGCACACAAAGGCTAGTCCAGTGTGAGAAAGTCTCCCAAACCCAACTGATGCTTTCCAAAGCTCAGAAAGTTGTTTTTGTAACTTATTGACTATAGGAAGGAAAGAGAGACCATTCTCTCCTTTGGAGTCTTTTGTAGGCATCCTCAGTTCCATCTCTGTGGTAATTTAAAAGGCTTTTCCTCATCACACAATAAATACACAGAAAATAGTCACAGTATGGCTATACATGCACTGAAGTGGAAGGCAGTGCCTTTTTAAACATATGACTAGAATTCTCTTCAAGCATCCTTTTGGGTTGGCAACAGATACAGCAGCATGCTCAAAGTATTGAACTTCTAATGGCCAGTACCTGTTACAAAGACATTATTATTATCCTTTGTTTTTACATGACCTATATTTACCGAGGTATCCATATTCTCCCTCTTTCGTAAAACCATCCCTTATAACGAAGATAAATAATACAGCAAATCGAAACAACATATTGAAGTGATCTGATATTATATCCAATATTGCACACCCCTAGTTCCCCACCTCTGAAAAAGAAAGGAGAGGGAGATAACTAGTCATTATCTCTTTTTGTGAGATAAAGCTAGGTTGCTATAATTTCATAGCATTCAGTGGTTGTTTTGTTGTTTCCATTCCCACTGCTGTAGTCATAGTGTATACTATACGACTGGTCTTGCTTATTTCACCTGCATCAGTTAATTTCACTTAGCATCTCAATGCTTAGTCCTTGTTACTTAACAGTAGCACAGTATTCCATTATATGTATATACCACATATTGTTTAGTCATTCTTCTTTTTCCTAAATGCTTTATTAACTTCTGGTTTGCATCATTCATTTCTGCCAGATTTTGAGTTACAAAAATTTTCCCCATTTTTTCCCTACCCACCAGCCCAGAATAGCAGTCCCACAGGATATCCCCTCATTCAATCTGCTCTCTCCCATATCTTCTCCAATACCTCCTTCCACTTTTCCATTAGGACAAGGTGAGTCTCTGTGCCCCAATGCCTACACATCTTATCTCTCAGTTACATGCAAAATAATACTAATAATAGTATATATATATATATATATTTGAAACACTAAATTTTAAAACTTCAAATCCTAGATCCATTCCCTTCGTCCCTTGTCACCCACTTCTGCTGGGAAGATAAGCAATTCAGTATATGTTGTACATATATAGCTATGCAAAATATTACCATAAAATATATATTGTAAAAGACTGACTATATATCCCTCCCACTCATCCCACCCGCTACCTGGTCCATTCCCTAATTTGATCCTGTCCCTCTTCAAAAGTGGGTGCCTCCAAACTCCCCTCCCCCCAGCATGCCCTCCCCTCCATCCTCCCCCCTCTGACCCCCATTCCTCTACTCTTCTGCAGGGTGAGATATCCCATTTAGTATGTATGTCATTCTCCCCCTGAGCCAAACTCAATGAGAATATGGTTTTCCCTTTTTGCTTTCCTGTTCTTCCCCTCCCCTGTGACTATTTCCCGTTGTCTCTTCTACATGAGATAGTTTACCCCTGCCCCAATCTCTCCCCATCTCCTCTTACCACATTCCTCTCTTACCTCTTAACTTCACCCCATACATATCATCCCTTCCCACCAAATTCAACCTGTGCCCTCTATCCATGTATACCTGTAAACAAGTATACACACATTCACATATGTATTCATATGCCTGTATGCCCTTCAATTATTTTCTTACTGAGAAAGGTTTCATCAGTCACAATTATTGTTGTTCCATGTAGGAATGTAAATAGTTCAACTTTGATAAGTTCCTTTTGATTTCTTTTGCCTGTTTACCTTCTTAAGTATCTCTTGCTTCTTGTGTCTGGATATAAAATTTTCTATTCAACTCCGGTTTTTTTTCCTCAAGAATGCTTGAAAGTCCTCTATTCCACTGAATGACCATATTTCCCCCTAAAACAAGATACTCAGTTTTGCTGGGTACATAATTCTTGGTTTTAATCCCAGGTCCTTTGCCCTGTGGAATATCATATTCCATGCCCTTCCATCCCTCAATGTAGAAGCTTCCGGTCCTGTGCTATTCTGATTGTGTTTCCACAATATTGAAATTGTTTCTTCTTGGCTGCTTGGAGTATTTTCTCCCTGATCTGGGGATTATGGAACCTGGCTATAATATTCCCAGGAGTTTTCTTTTTGGGGTCTTTTTCAGGAGGTGATCAATGGATAATTTCAACCTCTATTTTGCCTGCTGGGTCTAAAACATCAGGGCAATTTTCCTTGAGAATTTCTTGAGGGATGATTTCTAGGTTCTTTCTTTGATCATGGCTTTCAGGTAGTCCAATAATTTTTAAATTATCTCTCCTGGATCTATTTTTCAGATCAGTGGTTTTTCCCATGAGATATTTCACATTTGCTTGGACCTGTTTAACAGCATTTCTCATAAAGTCACTAGCTTTCATTTGCTCAAGTCTAATTCTGAAGGAATGAATCTCCTCAGTGAGCTGTTGAGATTCTTTTTCCATCTGGCATATTTGGCTTTTAAAGGCATTCTTCTCCTCATTGTCTTTTTGAGCCTCTTTTGCCATTTGAGTTACTCTATTTTTTAAGATGTTATTTTCCTCAGTGAGGTTCTTGACTCTCATTTCATACTTTTCCTGTATCCTTCTCATTTCTCCCTGAAGCCTCCATGCACTCTGGCAAACTGGACACACACCAAGACCTCTACCCCAGACCATAATCCAGATCCAGGGAGGTTAAAGTAAGAGTGATTAACACGCCCCTCCCCCGTGACTGATCGCTGGATCCACCTACAGTCTGCAGGCCAGGTGCTGAAGCTGCAACTGAAGTATCAAAATTGTGTCTGTGCCATATCTCCTCAGCTGCTTCTATCCCCCAGCGAAGAAGACGATGAGTTCCCAAATACTGGTCCCAAAGTTCATAGGGCACTAACCTCTTACTTCGTGTTGGAAATTCTGGAAAAGCCACAGCTGCTGGTGTTCTGGGGTCCCTCCAGCTTGCTGCTGGATTGGCATCCCTAGGGCTGAAACCTCTGTCTCATGGGATCCTGGGCCCATCTCCCAGAGCACTGTGCTGTAGGCTCCAAGCATGCTGGGCTGTCGACTCCCAGTGTGCTGAGATGGCTGTTCCCTGCCGGGCTGCATAGCTGTCCTCAGCAGGAGGTTAACTTCTCTGCTTCATTCTGTGGGTACTAGAGCTCTAGAGGTTGTTCAGATCCCCTTTTACATGATTTTGAAGTAGTGTGGGCTGGAGCACCATGTAAGTGTTGTTTCTACTCCGCCATTTGGCTCTGCCTGTTTAGTCATTTTTGATCACTTGATACTATTTTTTCATTACTTTGTTCTTCCAAAATTACTGAAAAGAATTCAGTCTTACTATCCCTGTAAGAAAATTCAAGCGGACACTGATTGCCTAATGTCCAGGTTGGGACACAAGGTAGTCCTGACCACTCATACTAATGTTTCTTCAGTACATAGATAAATGGTCATGTTAAGTTTTATAGCAGGTCTAAAAATTTTATGATTTTCGCACCCTTCACTCACTTTTACTCTCCTCTAGTATCCTCTCCCTTCATGTCTTATCCTTTCCTTTAATCTACAACTACTTATCAGAGAAGAGGAAAAGACTTATATATTTTTCTCTGTTTTATCAATTTCCATGACTAAATAATTCATAATTTAGAAGCTTGTAGATAGGTTACTAATGATGAACCTTTCAGAATTTAGCTAGGAAATTTAGCTTGGAAAGCACACTGAAACAGTACCACCTTGGGAGAAGCAGCAAATAATTATAGACAGATGACTTAATTTTTGAAAAAAAACAGGCTTATCTCCATCTCATAATTATGCATTGCAGTAGAATTTTCTTGAATTTTACAATGATTTAATCTGGAAAAGAAAAGTATGAACTACTGGTACCAATCCAATTAAATACACATTTATTAAGCACCTACTGTGAAGGCACTGTCCTTAACAAGGGGGATAAGAGAAATAAAAAGAAAGACCCTACAAAAAATAGACTAACTCAAATGGCAAAACAGGCTCAAAAAGCCAATGAAGAGAAAAATACCTTAAAAAGCCAAATTTTCCAGATGGAAAAAAGAATATCAAAAGCTCACTAAGGAGAATCATTCCTTCAGAATTAGACTGGAGCAAATGAAAGCTAGTGACTTTATGAGAAATCAAGATGCTGTTAAGCAGATCCAAACAAATGAAAGATTAGAAGGCAATGTGAAATATCTCATGGGAAAAACCACTGACCTGGAAAATAGTTCCAGGAGAGATAATTTAAAAATTTTTGGACTACCTGAAAGCCATGATGAAAGAAAGAACCTAGAAATCATCCTTCAAGAAATTCTCAAGGAAAATTGCCCTGATGTTTTAAATCCAGAGGGCAAAACAGAGGTTGAAAGAATCCACTAATCACCTCCTGAAAAAGATCCCAAAAACAAAACTCCTAGGAATATTATAGCCAGGTTCCAGAGTTCCCAGATCAAGAAGAAAATATTACAAGTGGCCAGGAAGAAATAATTTCATTATTGTGGAAACACAATCAGGATAGTGCAGGATCTGGCAGCTTCTACACTGAGGGATTGAAGGGCATGGAATATGACATTTTGCAGGGCAAAGGAACTGGGATTAAAACCAAGAATCACCTACCCAGCAAAACTGAGTATCATGTTTCAGGGAAAAAATATGGTCATTCCATGGAATGGAGGACTTTCAAGCATTCTTGAGGAAGAAACCAGAATTGAGTAGAAAATCTGACATTCAGACACAAGAAACAAGAGATGCTTGAGAAGGTAAACAGAGAAAGGAAATCATAAGTAACTTATCAAAGTAGAACTATTTACATTCCTACATGAAAAAAATGATAACTGTAACTGATGAAACCTTTTTCAGTATGAAAATAGTCAAAGAAGGGTGTTATGGCATATGAATACATATGAGAATGTACGCATATATATTCACTGGTATACATAGATAGAGGGCACAGGTCAAATTTAATAGGAAGGGATGATACTTAAAAGGTGAAATTAAGAGGTGTGAGATGAATATAACTAGAGGAGATGGGGAGAGACAGAATGGGGTAAACTATCTCATATAGAAGAGGCAAGGGAAATGGTTACAATGGGAGGGGAAGAATAGGAAAGCAAAAAGGCAAAACCTTATTCTCATTGAATTTGGATCAGCAAGAAAATAACATCCATACTAAAGAGGATATTTCACCCTACAGGAGAGTGGGGGGAAGGGGATGAGAGCGGGCATGATGGAAGGGAAGGCAGGCTCGGGGGGAGTGAAGTTGGAAGCACCCACTTTTGAAAAGCAAAAGGATCAAAGTAGGGAATAGACCAAGTGGGAGGTGGGATAGGAGGAAGGGATATATAGTGAGTCTTCTACAATATCTACTATGGTAATGTTTTGCATAGCTACACATGTACAACGTATACTGAATTGCTTATCTTCCCAGCAAGAGTGGGTGACAAGGGAGGAAGGGGATGAATCTGGAAACTGAAGTTTTAAAATCAAATATCTTAAAATATATAAATACTATTATTAATACTATTTTACATATAATTGATAAATAAGTTATACAGGCATTGGGGCACAGAGATTCACCATGCCCTACTGGAAAAGTCGAAGGGGAAATGGGAGAAGATAAGGGAGAGAGGAGATTGGATGAGGGGATAACCTGTGGGACTGCTATTCTGGGATGGTGGGTAGTGGAAAATGGGGAAAGTATTGTAACTCAAAATCTGGTGGAAATGAATGATGTAAATCAGAAGTTATTAAAGCATTTGGGAAAAAAAGAAAAAAAAGAACCTACTATTTTAGAGTATAATTTCAATCTATTGGGAAGTCAATACACAAAAGGAGTCAGGAGAGGGGGGATGCCCTGGGTAATTGGTTTGGGAGCATGTTATATAGGAAGTTGAAACTAAGTGAAGCAGCAGATGCAGGGTAGCGGGAGCTGAAAAGTCCAGGTTCTGCCCTCTATAGAGGATGAGTCTTCAGTGCTCACATCAGTGGGAAAAGGAGATAGTGTCAATGAGGACTTGAGTTAGCAACTTGATAATTAGATTAGACATGATGAGCTTAACCTAGGAGACTGGTCTTGTTTTGTGGAGTTCTTCCATGGAGGGTTGCAGATGCAAAATATAAATAAATACTAAAGTACATCTAGAGTCAACTCTCTCTGATCTTGTTTTTAAAGTTGAAAATTTTTCTGAAGCTTCTGTTGGCTTTAGGGTAGTTTAAGCACCAAAACCCTTTAACTTCCTACTTGCAACTTCTTAGTGTCGGGCCTCCTTTCTAATTCTGCTTCTGTGTAGGTTCTTTACAATGGGTAGAACTTCTCTTTATAGCTTTTCTCTGCTATATGTGTTGTTCCTCAGGAGAAATTGTTATTATATTCTTTATGCACACCCAAATAGAAAGCTATATGTCTTCCACTCTGAAAAACCCTGTGATTCTATCTTTCCATTGTGCAACTTTTCTTTGGCATCTTAGTTTGCTGACTCGTGATTTCCATCTTCTCTTCAGGTCTTTAAAGCTCAAAATGTTTTAAAATTTCATTTTAATGGAACGGCTTAAGTAAGGTAATCTAAAGTAGTCCAACACAGGGGCAGCTAGGTAGTACAGTGAATAGAGCACCAGCCCTGGGGTCAGGAGGAACTGAGTTCAAATGTGGCCTCATACACTTAATACACACACACACACACACACACACACACACACACACGTGACCTTGGGCAAATGACTTAACCTCAATTTTCCTACCCATCCTCCTCTAAAAAAATAAAAAAAGAAAAAAATTATTAAACTACTCCAAGATAATTCTAAATTAGCTTTTTAAAGGGCTTATGCTCTGCTCTTACCCAAATATACATACATACATATGTATGTGTGTACATATAGGTATAAGGGTGGTTATATATGTTTACATTTTTTTTTTTGCTTTTTTTTTTTTTGGAGGGCAAGTAGGGTTGTGACTTGCCCAAGGTCACATGGTTAGATTGTGTGTTAAATGTCTGAATCCAGATTTGAACTCAGGTCCTCCTAATCCCAGGGCTGGTGCTCTATTCACCGTGGAAACCTAGCCACCCCTGTTTACATGTGTTTTAAGAAAAGAATCTATATGGCTTCGATCCATAATATAAACTGCAACCCTTCAGGATTGATTACCATTCAGTTCAGCCACTTCTGTAGAAAAAAATACAATGTTGAATGATTTCATGAATTCACAGCTGTACTTGCAGACCATGGAGGGGGACCTCATTAACCCTGAAAATATAGCAAATGACAACCAATATCTACTTAGTCATTATTTATGATGGAATTATATCTTGCTTCTCCTGCTTCCCCAACCTAATCCCTAACATTGCGAAGTGCCAGACTATGTTTATTCATTAGCAATGTTCATTCCCTGGCAGTTTGCAGTCTGTGAAAAGATTCCACAAACTATAGAGCAAAAGAGGCCAAAGGACAAGAAATGAAACCCTTCTTCACTAGGGCAGACAATCTGCTACAAGGACATTAAAGTGCATTATATGTTAGCCCAGCGCTATAAAGCATATGTGACTTATTGTATAGAGTATGATTGGTTTTGCAGGCAGCTAGAATATGCATTTATAGGATTATAAAATTTAGAGCTAGAAGGGATTTTGGAGATTATCAAGTCCAAACCTTTTTTGCCTTTTTGTTTTGTTAAAATTTTATCTTATTTTATTGATATTTTTACATAACATTAATTATCCTTCTGTCCCCTTCATATACAGTTATCTCATCTAACAAGAGTTTTTTAAAAGTGAGGATGAAAAGTTTAGTAAGGCAACCAAATGCATTGCTTTTGTCTGATAAGCATCTGTTTTATTTACCATCTTGTGATTTAGGTTTCTAAGTGAATTTTCTTCCTCTTGAGATCTTCAGTAATTTCAATCTTTTTTTTCCCCATTGCTCACTTTATAACTCTTCTCCATTGATGATATTTCCCTCAGAAAATCTACCTCAAAGCTGTTTCAGTCGCATTCCACAATGGGGAATTTACTTTTCATTAAACTTAGTACCTAATCCAAGTGATTTCCAGGGGGACAGAACTATCCTTACACGTATGTCCTTCCCATTTTCTTCTGAACTGGGTAGCCTTACATACATGATGACAACCTGACAAGGTTTCTCTTTTCTTTAGTTTTCTGGTTGAGTTCTGTAGCAGCTATCTATAAGTCTTCTTGTATTTATCTAAATTCTTCATATTCATCATTTCTTATAGCATATTATTATACCATTATGTTAATAGACCATGATATCCTCAAGAAATGGGTAGCAACTTTTTTCCAGTATTTTACTACTACAATGAGCTGCTATGATTTTTTGTTATATTCATATACACATTTCTAATTGTATTTTACCTCTTTGGGATATATGCTTGGTACTGGGATTACTAGGATAAAGAATAAAGACATTTTAATCACTATTTTAAAATATAATTTCAAATTTTATCCTGCAATGGTTGGCTGAATTCAATTTCACCAATATTGTATAAATGTACCTATCTTCCTATATAGCCTCTTAGACATTGCCTATTTCCATATTTGGCCATTTTTACCAAAATGTTGGATTTGAGTTAGACCTCAGAGTTATTACTTTTTTATTTTATTTTTTATTTAAACAAATGCTTTATTAACTTCTGTTTTACATCATTCATTTCCACCAGATTCTGAGTTACAATCATTTTTTTTTCAAATTTTAAACAAATACTTTATTAGATTCTGTTTTACATCATTCATTTCCGCCAGATTTTGAGTTACAATCATTTTCCCCCCACTATTCCCCTACTCAACCTCCCAGAATAGCAGTCCCACAAGATTTCGCTTCCTCCAATCTGCTCTCTCCCATACCTTCTCCCATACCCCCATCAACTTTTCCATTAGAGGAAGATGAATCTTTGTGTCCCAATGCCTGCACATCTTATCTCCCAATTATAGGCAAAAGAGTATTAATAATAGTATTTATATATATTTGAAACATTTAATGTTAAGACCTCGAATTTCAGATCCATTTCCTTCCTCCCTTGTCACCCATTCCCTCTGGGGAGATAAGTAATTCAGTATATGTTGTACATGTCTAGCTATGCAAAACATTATCATAGTAGATATATTGTACAAGGCTGCTTATAATTCCCTCCCACTCATCCCACCCCCCACCTGGTCCATTCCCTACATGATCCTGTCCCTCTTCTATAGTGGGTACTTCCAACCTCCCCTCCCCCCAAGGATGCCCTCCCATCAATCATCCCTCCTCTCATCCCCCTTCCCCCTATCCTGCTGCAGGTTGAGATATCCCATTTAGTATGTATGTCATTTTCTCCCTGAACCAAATTCAATGTGAATGTGGTTTTGCCTTTTTAGCCTTCCTTATTCTCCCCTCCTTTGCACCCACTTCCCCTACATGAGATAGTTTACCCTACCATGTCTCTCCCCATCTCCTCTTGCCACTTTCCTCTCTCACCTCATAATTTCATCCCTTGAGTATTCTCCCTTCCCAACAAATTCAACCTATGCCCTCTATCCATATATAACTGTAACCATATACACACACATTCACATATGTATTCATATGACCACACCCCTTCTTCCATTATTTTCATAGTGAGAAAGATATCATCAGTCACAGTTATTGCTTTTCCATATAGGAATGTAAATAGTTCAACTTTGATAGGTTCCTTTTGATTTCTTTTCCCTGATTACCTTCTCAGGCATCTCTTACTTCTTGCATCTGGATGTCAAATTTTCTATTCAACTCTGGTTTTTTCCTCAAGAATGCTTGAAAGTCCTCTATTCCACTGAATGACCATATTTTCCCCTGAAACAAAATACTCAGTTTTGCTGGGTAGGTGACCCTTGGGTTCATTCCCAGTTCTTTTGCCCTCTGGAATATCATATTCCATGCCCTTCGATCCCTCAGTGTAGAAGCTGCCAGGTCCTGGGCTATTCTGATTGTGTTTCCACAATATTGAAATTGTTTCTTCCTGGCTGCTTGTAGTATTTTCTCCTTGATCTGGGGATTCTGGAACCTGGCTATAATATTCCTGGGAGTTTTCTTTTTGGGATCTTTTTCAGGAGGTGATCGGTGGATTCTTTCAACCTCTATTTTGCCCTCTGGATCTAAAACATCAGGGCAATTTTCCTTGAGAATTTCTTGAAGGGTGATTTCTAGGTTCTTTCTTTGATCATTGCTTTCAGGTAGTCCAATAATTTTTAAATTGTCTCTCCTGGATCTATTTTCCAGGTCAGTGGTTTTTCCCATGAGATATTTCACATTGCCTTCTAATCTTTCGTTTGTTTGGATCTGCTTAACAGCATCTTGATTTCTCATAAAGTCATTAGCTTCCATTTGCTCCAGTCTAACTCTGAAGGAATGAATCTCCTCAGTGAACTTTTGAGATTCTTTTTCCATCTGGCAAATTCGACTTTTTAAGGCATTCTTCTCCTCATTGCCCTTTTGGGCCTCCTTTGCCATTTGAGTTAGTCTATTTTTTAAGGTGTTGTTTTCCTCAGTCAGGCTGTTGACCCTCATTTCATACTTTTCCTGCATCCTTCTCATTTCTCTTTCCAATTTTTCCTCCACTTCTCTTATTTGATTTTTAAAGTCCTTCTTAAGGTCCTCTATTGCCTGCAACCCACTCATGTTTTCCCCTGGGGCTTTTGGAGCAGGACTTCTGACCTCACAGTCCTTTTCCCGCTCTATGCCCCCAAAATAGGAGTCTAGGGTTGCATTTTTCTGTTTCCTTTGCCTTGGCATGTTGCCACTTAATTGCTTGACTTTTGGGCTTGTTGCCACACTATGGCTTTAAGGCCAGATAGAGGAATTTTCGTCCCAAATGTGTGGGGGGCAACTTCCGTTTCTGGCAAGCTATAAACCCACCCACAACTTCCACCCTAGATCACAATCCAGATCCAGGGAGGTTAAAGCAAGAGCGATTACCCCCCAAGACTGATCGCTGGATCTCCCCACGATTTGTAGGCTGGGAGCCAGAGCTGCGTCTGAAAACTACAAAATGGCGTGTCTCCTCAGCGGCTTCTAGCCCCCAGGGGAGGGAACTGACGCATTCCCCAAATACAGGTCCCAAAGTCCATAGGACACTAACCTCTTACTTTGTCCTAGGCAAGTCTATGTTGATAATTCTGGCATCTCCACAGTTCCTGGTGTTCTGGGGTTCCTCCAGCCGGCTGCTGGCCCTGCCGCCCTGGGGCTAAAACCTCGGCTCAGGTGGACCTGGGCTCCGCTTGGCTCCTGCGCTCTGCGCGCTGCCGGCTCCCAGACCACTGCGCTGGTCCTTCCTGCAGGGTGCTGGGCTGTCCTCAGCGGGAGGTTAGCTTCTCTGTGTCGTTCTGTGGGTGCTGGGGCTCCAGAAGATTTTTAGAGTCCTTTTTTACATAGTTTGTGGAGAATCTGGGGGCAGAGAGGCTTGGACGAGCTGTTTCTACTCCGCCATCTTGGCTCCGCCCTACAATCATTTTTAACCCCCTGTTTTTCCCCTACCTGCCCTCCCAGAATAGCAGTCCTGCAAGATATCGCTTACTCCAATCTGCTCGCTCCCATATCTTCTCCCATACCCTGTTCGACTTTACCTTTATAGGAAGGTGAATCTTTGTGTCCCAATACCTGCACATCTTATATACCAGTTATAAGCAAAAGAGTATTAATAATAGTATTTATATATATTTGAAACATATAATCTTAAAACCTTGAATTTCAGATCCATTTCCTTCCTCCCTTGTCCATTCTCTACTTGATCCTGTCATTCTTCTACAGTGGGTACTTCCAACCTCCCCTCCCCACAATGATGTCCTTCATCCCTCCTCTCATTCCCCTTACCCCCATTCTGCTGTAGGTTGAGATGTCCCATCTAGTATGTATGTCATTCTCTCCCTGAACCAAATTCAATGAGAATGTAGTTTCGCCTTTTTGCATTCCTATTCTTCCCCTCCCCTGCAACCACTTTCCCCTGCTTCCTCTACATGAGATAGTTTACCCCACCCTGTCTCTCCCTATCTCCTCCTGCCACTTTCCTCTCTCACCTCACAACTTCACCCCTTGAGTATCCTCCCTTCCCAACAAATTCAACCTATGCCCTCTATCCATATATAACTGTAACCATACACACACACATTCACATATGTATTCATATGACCATACACCCTTCTTCCATTATTTTCATAGTGAGAAAGATTTCCTCAGTCACAGGCATTGTTTTTCCATATAGGGATGTAAGTAGTTCAACTTTGATAAGTTCCTTTTGATTTCTTTTCCCTGATTACCTTCTCAGGCATCTCTTGCTTCTTGTGTCTGGATGTCAAATTTCCTATTCAATTCTGGTTTTTTCCTCAAGAATGCTTGAAAGTCCTCTATTCCACTGAATGACCATATTTTACCCTGAAACAAAATACTCAGTTTTGCTGGGAAGGTGACCCTTGGCTTCATTCCCAGCTCTTTTGCCCTCTGGAATATCATATTCCATACCCTTTGATCTCTCAGTATAGAAGCTGCCAGGTCCTGTGCTATTATGATTGTGATTCCACAATATTGAAATTGTTTCTTCCTGGCTGCTTGTAGTATTTTCTCCTTGATCTGAGGATTCTGGAACCTGGTTACAATATTCCTGGGGGCTTTCTTTTGGGGATCTTTTTCAGGAGGTGATCTGTGGATTCTTTCAACCTCTATTTTGCCCTCTGGATCTAAAACATCAGGGCAATTTTCCTTGAGAATTTCTTGAGGGTGATTTCTAAGTTCTTTCTTTGATCATGGCTTTCAGGTAGTCCAATAATTTTAAAGTTGTCTCTCCTGGATCTATTTTCCAGGTCAGTGGTTTTTCCCATGAGATATTTCACATTGCCTTCTAATCTTTCATTTGTTTGGAGCTGCTTAACAGCATCTTGATTTCTCATAAAGTTATTAGCTTCCATTTGCTCCAGTCTAACTCTGAAGGAATGAATCTCCTCAGTGAACTTTTGAGATTCTTTTTCCATCTGGCAAATTCGACTTTTTAAGGCATTCTTCTCCTCATTGCCCTTTTGGGCCTCCTTTGCCATTTGAGTGAGTCTATTTTTTAAGGTGTTGTTTTCCTCAGTCAGGCTGTTGACCCTCATTTCATACTTTTCCTGCATCCTTCTCATTTCTCTTTCCAATTTTTCCTCCACTTCTCTTATTTGATTTTTAAAGTCCTTCTTAAGGTCCTCTGTGGCCTGCAACCCGCTCATGTTTTCCCCTGGGGCTTTTGGAGCAGGACTTCTGACCTCCCGGTCCTCTTCCTGCTCTATGCTTAGACGCTTTTTGCCCCCAATGTAGGAGTCTAGGGTTGCATTTTTCTATTTAATTTGTTTCCTTTGCCTTGGCATGTTGCCACTTAATTACTTGACTTTTGGGCTTGTTGCCACAGTATGGCTTTGCTGACAGATAGGGGAATTTTTATCCGGAACATGTTGGGGGGCAACTTCCATTTCTGGCAAGCTGGAAACCCACCCATGACCTCCACCCCAGATCACAATCCAGATCCAGGGAAGTTAAAGCAAGAGTGATTACCCCCCCAAGACTGATTGCTGGATCTCCCTACAGTTTGCAGGCCAGGAGCTGGAGCTGCCTCTGAAAACTACAAAATGGTGTGTCTCCTCAGTGGCTTCTAGCCCTCAGGGGAGAAAGTCAACGCATTCCCTAAATACTGGTCCCAAAGTCCATAAGGCACTAACCTCTCACTTTGTCCTAGGCATGTCTATGTTGATAATTCTGGAATCTCCACTGCTGCTGGTGTTCTGGGGTCCCTCCAGCTGGCTGCTGGCCCTGCCACCCTGGTGCTAAATCCACAACTCAGGCAGACCTGTGGTTGGCTCCCCGCACTCTGCAGGCTGTGCACTGCCGGCTCCCAGAGTGCTGTGCTGATCCTTCCTGCAGGGATGCTGGGCTGTCCTTAACAGGAGGTTAGATTCTCTGTGTCATTCTGTGGGTGCAGGCACTTCAGAAGTTGTTCAGAGTCCTCTTTTACATAGTTTGGAGCTAATCTGGGGGCATAGTGGCTTGGGCTCGCTGTTTGTACTCCGCCATCTTGGTTCCGCCCCACCCCCCCCGACTTATTTTTGATTTATAAGATCCTGGAAATCTTCCATATGGCTCCTAATAATATACAATTTTTCTTCCTTTTATTACCTTTGGTAGCATTCTTTGTTGTTCAGTTGTGTCCAATTATTTGTGACATCATTTGGGGTTTTTGTTAGCAAAGATTTGCCTCTTCCTTCTCCAATGTATTTTACAGATCAGAAAATTGAAGCACAAAAGATTAAATGACTTGCCCAGGGTTACACAACTAGAAAGTGTCTGAGGCCAGATTTCAATTCAGGAAGATGAATCTAGTACCACCTATCTGACCCCTTATTCATTTTGTCCTGCCTAATTGTTCTTATAAAGAAAATTAAGCACAGAGGGGAAAAATTGATTCAATCAGCATCACCCAGATAGTAGGTGACTGGGCAAGAATTCAACCCATGACTTCTGACTCCAAGCCCAGTTATTTCCTACATAAATTGTTCACAACCCAATCCTGAAATTTCACAAAGAGAGAATCTCTCTTATGGGTTAAGTATTGTCCTTTCTAGTATAGTTCCATTTAAAATGCAAGTTACATCTGGAAAACATATTGAATTCCTAGAATGATCCACTAATCTTGAAGGCCTCTGTACAAGTTCAAGGGGAAGAAAGAAATAGTTGAAATTGATCTTTAATAACATTACAATGGGGATTTTGACAAAAACACCTGATTGTTATCTAGAGCACCTTAAGAATTTGTATCTAAGCTTCTTTTTTCTTTCTATATTGGTACATTTGTTTTTCTTAATTAGCTAGTGCTATGTAAGTATGAGCCAATCGACCTCCCTAGAGTATTAGGAGCTTGACTGCATGTAGTGGTAGAGAGAGCAGAATTTGGAGTCAGAAAAACCTAAATTCAAATATTGGGTCTATAGTGTCCTATATAATCTTGGGCAAATCACTTAATCTCTCTTGGTGGATCTAGTTTCTTTATTTGCTAAACCCTGATTTTATACTGTGAGGATAGAACTAGGTGATGTTTATGGTGTCTTTTTGCTCTGGATACATGATTCTGTAAACTCATGTGTAGACTAGTTTCTCAAACAATATTCTTTTACATTTGAAGGCATTGTTACTTGGTGAAAGTGGGGGTTAATGAGTAGGGGTAAAACACCAAAGACAAACTTTGCTTATTCTGAATTCTTTCCTAGGGCCATCTCCAGTTCTGTTGTTGTTGTTATTTCAGCCATGTCTGACTCTTCATGAACCCATTTGGAGTTTTCTTGGCAAAAATACTAGAATAGTTTGCCATTTTCTTCTCCAGCTCATATTAGAGATAAGGAAACTGAGGAATGAATCACCCAGCTAGTAAGTGTCTGAGGCTGAATTTGAACTCAGGAGAATGGGTATTCCTGACTCCAGGCTTGGTACTCTACTCGATGTGCCACCTGGTTGCCCCTAGAGTCAGGAGTCTTCAACTCCAGGAATCTACTGTTTTAGTGCTCTCAAATGGTTTTCTAGCATCTTAAATTATCTCATACATTACAACATTCCTTGATAAAGGCAACTATTACATGAACTCTGTTCAAGGATCCTCTAATTATCAGTATCAGCAGAGGCACAAAACTGAAACAAAAAGCACAATGTAAATGACCTTAGATGGTAACAAGGGCATTAGATGGCACAGTACATAGAGAGCTGGATATGGAGTCGGTCAAGTTCCTTCCCTAGGTTTATTGTTTTCAATCTATCCTTAATATAACTTGTTTTTATCTACTTGTTGTCATTTTGTTTCTTCTATTAGACAGTGACAAGCTAGAGAACCAGGACTGTGTCTCTGGTTTTTCTTTTCATCCTCAGTATATAGCACAATAACTGCCACATGTTAATTTAGGGTCTGAGTTCAAATCCAGCTTTGGTTGCTTACTTACAATTCCTAGCTGTATGGCCCTTCATAAGTCATTCAACCTCTATTAGTTTAAATTCCGCATCATAAAATCAAAAAGGATTATGTATATGACAACTATTATTAGTATTTTTCTCTTTCTTTTTTATTAATTTGTTTATTTTAGTTTACAGGATTCAATTCCATAGTTCCTGGAGTTTCAAATTTCCCTTCCCTCCCTCCCCCCATGATGGCATATAATCCAGTATAGGATTTGCAAATACTTTCACATTAGACATTAGTCAAGTTAAAAAGGTGTATTGTACTAGATGGGATGAAAAATGGCAAAGAGGAAATAAAACCCAACAATGAAAAGAAAAGGATCAAGTAGTTTGCTTCCATCAGGATTCAAATTCACTTCTTTCTAGTTATTTCTCTGGATGTAGGCATCTCTTTCCTTCATGAGTCTTTTGGGATTCACTTATATCAATGCATTGCTGAGAAGAGTCCAGTATGTCATTGTTGGACATCATACATATATTGTGTCTGTGATTGTATACAAATTTCTCCTGGTTCAACTCTTCTGACTCAGCATTAGTTTGTACAAGACTCTCCAGGTCAATATGAAGTGTGTCTGCTCCTCATTTCTTATAAAACAAGAGTATTACATTACATGCATATACCACAAATTGTTTAGCTATTCCCCAATTGATGGGCACCCCTTTAATTTCCAATTCTTTGCAACCCTGAAAAGAGGTGCTATAAATATTTTTCTACATATGGGTCTTCCTCCCACTTTTATGATCTCTTTGGGATATAACCCAAGAAGTGGTATTGCTGGGTCAAAGGGTATGAAACTATTTATGCCCCTTTGGGCATAATTCCAGATTGCTCTCCAGAATGGTGGGATAAGTTCATAACTCCACTGACAGTGGAGCCGATGCTTTCCCCAAATACTGGTCCCAAAGTCCACAGGGCACTAACTTCTCACTTTGTCCTAGGCATGTCTGTGTTGATAATTCTGGAATTGCCACAGCTTCTGGTGTTCTGGGGTCCCTCTTGGCAGCTGCTGAATCACCCAACCTGTGGATAAAACCACAGCTCACTCAGGCCTGTGCTCAGCTCCCAGAGCGCTGTGCTGGCTGCTCCCTGCAGGCCTGCCTGGGCTGTCCTCAGTGAGAGGTTAGCTTCTCTGTGTCGTTCTGTGGGTGCTGGACCTCCAGAAGTTGTTCAGAGTCCCCCTTTTCATGATTTTGAAGTGGTATGGGAGAGAACACCTTGGAATTGTTTCTACTCCACTATAGTGGCTCTGCCCAAGAATGATGCATTTAATATTTCTATCTTTCTGCACCGAATTGTTAGGTTATTATTCCCTAGCACATGGTCTATTTTTGAGTATGTACCCTGTACCACTGAGAAGAAAGTAAATTCCTTTTTATCTCCATTCAGTTTTTTCCAGAGATCTATTATATCTAGTCTCTCTAAAATTGCATTTGCCTCATTAACTTCTTCCTTATTTATTTTGAGGTTAGATTTATCAAGTTCAGAGAGGGGGAGATTAAGGTCCCCCACTAGTATAGTTTTGCTATCTATTTCTTCCTCTAATTCCTTTAACCTTTCCTCTAGCAATTTGGACACTATACCACTTGGTGCATATATGTTAAGTAATGATATTGCTTCATTCTTGATGGTGCCTTTTAGCAAGATATAGTTTCCTTCCTTATCTCTTTTAACTATATTTTTTCTTTTGCTTTATATGAGATAAGGATTGCTACCCCTGCTTTTTTTACTTTAGCTGAGGCATAATAAATTTTACTCCAACCTTTTACCTTTACCCTGTGGATATCCTTTTGTTTCAAATGTGTTTCTTGTAGACAGCATATTGTAGGATTATGGTTTTTAAACCATTGTGCTATCTGTCTCTGTTTTCAGGGAGAGTTCATCCCATTCACATTCACAGTTATGATGACTATCTGTCTCTTCCCCTCCATCCTATTCCCTCTCCTGCTTATGTTTTTGTTTCTTCCTTCTCCCTTCCCCTCCTTGAAGTTTTCCCTTTTGCCCACCCCCTCCCTCAGTGTTCCCACCCGGTGTCCCCCCTTCTTTACCTATTCTCTCCCCTTACTTCTATTTCCCTTCCTTCTAATTCTCCCCTTTAATCTTCTCCTTACCCTCCTACTGGCGATAGGACACAATAAAATTTTATATTTATCAAATTATTTTACTCCCCGTGTGACACCAAACCAATGAGAGTAAATTTCAAAAAGTGCTCCTTTCCCTCCATCCTTTTCTTCTATTTAATGAATTTATGTGTCTATTCGCGTTAGAATCTTAAACTTAACTGATTAAATTGATCCCTCTTTGAACCAGAACCAGTGAGAATAGTGTTTAAATCATGTTCCTCTCCATTTTTTCTTTCCCCTCTACTAAAGTGTGTTTTTATGTGTCTTTGAATGGCATACTTTACCTTTTTCTGCCTCATCCTCTCCTTTTATCCCATTACAATCCCTTTGATCCCCTTAATAAGGATTTTTTTTTTTATTTTCAGGTTTGTTCATTCATACCCACACCCTCTATTTTTGTCTAACCTTTTTAAAGGTCATATTAATCATGTAAATTTCAATATTCATAGTTATGAGCTCCTCATATAGGGAAGTGAACATTTTGCACTCATTGCATCCCAAGTTATGTTCATGTGTGCATGAGTGTGTATGTGTGCATGTATGTATGTGTGAGTCTGTGTTTTCCTTGTTTACATTTTTATGTCTTTCTTGAGTCTTGTAATTGGAAATTAAATTTTCCATTGAGCTCAGGCTTTATCATCAGAAAAGTCTGGAATTCCCTTATTTCATTAAACGACGTTGTCCTTCCCTGAAATATTATGCTCAGTTTTGCTAGGTTAGTTAATGCTTGGTTGTAGTGCTAGCTCTCTTGGCCTACGAAATATCAAATTCCAATCCCTCCAGTCTTTTAATGTAGAAGCTGCTATGTCCTGTGAGATCCTGATTGAATTTCCTCAATATTAAAATTGTTTTTTTTTTAATTTTTAAGATATTTTTTATTATTAATTTATTTGTTTATATTTAGTTTACAAGAATCAAGGTTTCCGATTGCCCTTCCCTCCCTCCCCCCACCCCCCATGATGGCATATAGTCCAGTATAGGATCTGCAAATACTTTCACATTAAGCAATAGTCAAGTTAAAAAGGCATATTGTACTAGATGGAATGAAAAAAGGTAAAGAGGAAATAAAACCAAACAATGAAAGGAAAAAGATCAATTAGTTTGCCTCCATCAGGATTCACCCTCCGTTCTTTCTAGTTATTTCTCTAGTTTTAGGCATCTCTCTCCCTTATGAGTCTTTTGGGATTCACTTATATCGATGCATTGCTGTGAAGAGTCCAGTTTGTCATAGTGGGTCATAACACATATGTTGTGTCTGTGATTCTATACAGATTTCCCTTTGTTCTACTCTTCTCACTCAACATCAGATTGTATAAGCCTCTCCAGGTAAATATGAAAACCTTCTCCTCCTTGTTTCTTTTAGCACAATAGTATTCCATTACTTGCATATGCCACAACTTGTTTAGCCATTCCCCAATTGATGGGCACCCCTTTAATTTCCAGTTCTTTGCAACTCTGAAAAGAGGTGCTATAAATATTTTTGTACATATGGGTCTTCCTCCCACTTCTATGATCTCTTTGTGATATAACCCTAGAAGTTGTATTGCTGGGTCAAAGGGTATGTAATTATTCATGGCCCTTTGGGCATAATTCCAGATTGCTCTCCAGAATGATTGGATAAGTTCACAAATCTACTGGCAATGGATTAGTATTCCAATTTGCCCACATCCTCTCTAGCATTTGTCATTTTCCTGTTTTGTCATCTTAGCCAATCTTAATGGAGAGATGTGGTAGCTCAGAGTTGTTTTGATTTGCATTTCTCTAATCAATAGTGATTTAGAGCATTTCTTCATATATAGATAGCTTTATTTTCTTTCTCTGAAAACTGCCTGTTTATATCCTTTGACCATTTATCAATTGGTGAATGACTTGTATTCTTATAGATTTGAATCAATTCTCTGTATATTTTAGAATTGAGTCCTTTATCAGAGACATAGGTTGTAAAAATTCTTTCCCAATTTCCCACCTCCCTCTTGATCTTGGTTACATTGGATTTGTTTGCACAGAAGCTTTTTAATTTGATGTAATCAAAATTATCCATTTTGCATTTTATAATGCTCTCTAATTCTTGTTTGGTCATAAAGTCCTAAGGCAGGAGTCTCAGGGAGGTATGCTGATGTGCACAGAGTAATCTGTGGAGGAAAGGTGGTCTGGCCACTTCAGATTTCTGCCTCTCTACCCCTGGACTACAGCTCAGGAAGTCTTTTGCTCGTTAGGTGAGGTGGAGCTTGTCAGGACCCCTCCTCTTCTCTTCTTTAGACTCCTTGCAGCCTCTGTTACCCCCCTTCTTGATGACTCCTAAACCCAAGGCTATTTCCACTATCTTAGGATTTCACTATGGATGGGAGATTTCTTCTTGAAGGAGGAATCAGAGGGAGCAGCTAGAGTTTACTTTGCCATTCTAACCCCTGGACAAACAGGCAGGCAATTTCTAAACTTCTAGGCTGGGGGCTGATAGTCCCAGGAGAAGCTGCTGTCTCTGCTGTGGGCCCTCAGCCCTCTCTTACCTGGCTCCAATGATTGCTCCTGTCCCCTGCTGAGATGCCAGTGAGATGGATGTGATAAGTTGGCCGGCTGGCGGTAAGTCGGCCAGCTGGGGTTTCTTCTCTCTCTAGTATAGTCTGCTTGTGTGCTCTCAAATCTGAGCTGTACAGACCTCACATGCTCCAGGCTCCTCCTGTCCGGACCTACTGGGCACTTTCCTGAGCTGGATTGTGACACACTCCCTCTCCCAGTGGATTCTGTCACTCCAGAATCTGTTCAGATTCGCTTTTTAAGGTTTAGTGACGGGATTCACAGAAGATATTAGAGAAGTCACTGCTTCCTTTCCTCCATCTTGGCTCAACCCTCTCATTTTTTATTTTTCAGAATTTATATACATAATAATATTAAGATCAGCCTTAATACTATTAAGGTGGTGTAGTGGATTGAGTGCTGGGCCTGGATACGGGAAGACCCGAGTTAAATTTCAACCTCAGATACTTAGGTGTGACCCTAGGCAAGTCACTTAGCTCTTTGCCTCAGTTTCATTATCTCTAAAAGGAGCTGGTGAGGGAAAGGGCAAACTACTCCAATATCTTTACAAACCCCCCCCCCAAAAAAACAAACAAACAAACAAACAAACAAAAAAAAACAAGAGGGATCACAAAGACATGGATACAACTGAAAAAAATGGCTAAACTGAAATGAATACATAATAAAGTCCTTCAAATATTGCTGTTTGGAGATTACAATGTGATCATTGCCCCAGAATATTTCAGGACCTCTTCAATGAGATTCATGAACCCTAAAAAGAAAATAGACATAGTCTTCACAGGAAACAAAAACAAAAAGAGAGGGATGAAAGTTGTTTTCTGTGCAGATGATGGAAAGTCCACTCTATTTTCTCATCCTTATATTATCAATTCAATATGCACAATGCGTATGGCAATTATAAATAGGCTTATGTGGGTATTAATCACAAAATATACCAGGCTTTCTATATGGGGGATAAAGGTAGAACATTTATTTTATTTTATTTTCCCAAATGCTTTATTAACTTCTGGTTTACATAACTCATTTCCGTCAGATTTTGAGTTACAATTTTTTCCCTATTATTCCCCTACCCACCACCCCAGAATAACAGTCATACAGGATATCCCTTCATCCAATCTCTCTCTCCCATCTCTTCTCCCATACCCCTTTCGACTTTTCCAATAGGGAAAGGTGAAATCCCGGGCCCCATTGCCTGAACATCTTATCTCCCAATTATATTCAAAATAGTATTAATCATAGAATTTATACATATATATATATATATATATATATATATATATATATATATATATATATATATATATATATATATATATATATTTGAAGAAAAAAAGATCCTTTAGTTTGCTTCCATCAGGATTCAGGCTCAGTTCTTTCTAGTTACATCTCTGGATGGCACATTTCTCTCTTTCTTGAGTCTTTCAGGATTGACTTATATCACTGCATTGCTGAAAAGAGAGTCCACTCTGTCATAGTTGGTCATCACAGATATGATATGTCTGTGATTGTATATAAATTTCTTCTGATATATATATATATATATATATATATGTATATATATATATATATATATATATATATATTTTAAATTATTTTAAAAGGAAAATGAACAACTCAGTATAAACTCTACATCTGTAGCTATGCAAAACATTACCCTAGTAGATATATTGTATTGTAAAAGACTTACTATATTTCCCTACTTCCCATCCCACTTTCTACCTTGTCCACTACCCACCTTGTTCCTGTCCCTTTTCAAAAGTGGGTGCTTCTAACATCTCTCCCCCAAGCCCACCCTCCCCTCCACCACCTTCCCCCATGCCCCTCCCCCCCACATTCCTGTAGGGTGGGATACCCTATTTAGTATGCATGTCATTCTCTCCCTGGTTCAAATTCAATGAGGATGAGGTTTTGCCTTTTTGCCTTCCTGTTCTTCCCCTCCCCTGCAACCACCTTCCCCTGCCTCCTCTACATGAGACAGTTCACACCATTGTCTCTCCCCATTCCCCCTCACCACATTACTCTCTCACCTTTTAACATCACCTTTTAGGTATCATCCTTTCCTATTAAATTCGACCTGTGCCCTCTATCTATGTATAGCTGAAAACATATATATACACATTCACATATGTATTCATATGCCTGTATACCCCTCTTCAACTATTTTCATACTGAGAAAAGTTTCATCAGTTACATATATTGTTTTTCCCTGTAGGAATGTAAATAGTTCAACTTTGATAAGTTCCTTTGGATTTCTTTTCCCTGTTTACCTTCTCAAGCATCTCTTGCCTTTTGTATCTGAATTTCAAATTTTCTATTCAACACTGGTTTTTTTCCTCAAGAATGCTTGAAAGTCCTCTATTCCACAGAATGACCAACTTTTACCCTGAAACATGATATTCAGTTTTGTTGTGTAGGTGATTCTTGGTTTTAATCCCAGGTCCTTTATCCTGTGGGATATCATATTCCATGCCCTTCTATCCCTCAGTGTAGAATCTGCCAGATCCTGTGTTAACCTGACTGTGTTTCCACAATATTGAAATTGTTTCTTCCCGGCTGTTTGTAATATTCTCTCCTTCATCTGGGAATTCTGGAACCTGGCTACAATATTCCTAGGAGTTTTCTTTTTGGGATCTTTTTCAGGAGGTGATGTGCGGATTCTTTCAATCTCTATTTTGTCCTCTGGTTCTAAAACATCTGGGCAATTTTCCTTGAGAATTTCTTGAAGGATGATTTCTAGATTCTTTCTCTGATCATGGCTTTCAGGTAGTCCAATAATTTTTATATTGTCTCTCCTGGATCTATTTTCCAGGTCTCTGTTTTTTCCCATGAGATATTTCACATTGCCTTCTATTCTTTCATTTGTTTGGATCTGCTTCATAGCATCTTGATTTCTCATAAAGTCACTAGCTTCCATTCGCTCCAGTCTAATTCTGAAGGAATAAATCTCTTCAGTGAGCTTTTGAGATTCTTTTTCTTTCTGGCAAATTCATATTTTTAAGGCATTATTCTCCTCATTGCCTTTCTGAGCCTCTTTTGCCATTTGAGTTAGTCTATTTTTTAAGGTGTTGTTTTCCTCAGTCAGGCTGTTGACTGCCATTTCATACTTTTTTTTGCATCTTTCTCATTTCTCTTCCCAATTTTTTCCCCACTTTTCTTGTCTGCTTCTTAAGGTCCTCTATGGCCTGTAACCCGCTCATATTTTCATTTAGGGCTTTTGGTGCAGGAGTTCTTACCTCCCAGTCCTCCTGTTCTATGCTTAGACCTTCTTTGCCCTCAAAATAGGAGTCTAATGTTGCATTTTCCTTTTTATTTTGTTTCCTGTGCCTAGGCATGTTGCCACTCAATTACTTGACTTTTGGGCTTGTTGCCACAGTAGGACTCTGCCACCAGACAGGGTAGCCTCCATCCCAAACTTTGGGGTCTTCTCAACTGCCTGAGTTATTAGGTGGGTGGCCTCTGTGAAACCTCCACACACACTGGCAAGCTGGTCACACACCCCAAGAACTCCACCCCAGACTGCAATCCTGATCCAAGATGGGTAAAGCAAGAGTGCTACCCCTGCAGACTGGTCACCGGATACCCCTACAATTTGCAGGCCAAGAGCTGAATCTGCAATGAGGCAATGTGGCTGGCACAAGCTGAGCTGGCTTCTCAGCAGCTTCTGCCCCCCAGGGGAAGAAGCATATGCCTTCTCTCAACCAGTCCCAAAGTCTATAGGGCACTAACCTCTCATTTTGTCCTAGCCATCTATGTGTTGATAATTCTGGAAATGCCACTATTCCTGGTCTTCTGGGGTCACAGAGCACTGAGCTAGCTGCTCCCTGCCAGGCTGCCAGGCTTTCCTCAGTGGGAAGTTAGCTTTTCTGTGTCTTTTTGTGGTTTCTGGAGTTCCAGAGGTTGTTCAGAGTCCCCATTTTACATAATTTTTAAATGGTGTGGGTTGCAGCTCCAAGGAAGTCTAGAACATTTATTAAAACAGCAAATAACTGAGTCCCAAAACCAGGAAGTCAAAGCTATCAAAATAGTTATGAAATTGGCACATGTATTTAACAGTGGCAAAAAACCACATACTTACACCTTTAAAACAGAACAGGCTACCTCAGGCAAAGGTCCTTCTCTCCCCACTCACAGCAACTGCTCAGAGTCCAGGAAGCATGCTCCTAACATCTCTTGCCCCCGCAGTTCCTGTACCTGGAAGTCCCCAACAAGAGTCCTTAGCAGAAATTCTGGCTGGCTCACAAAGGGGTTTGTGCCTCCACCTCTCCCTCACCACTTCCGCTGCTGCTACCACTGCTGCTGCCACCACCAGCACCAGTCCCCCACAGGAACTCTAGCTTTACTTCTGCTTCCTCTTGCCCCACCCCTTCCTGCTATGTCAGTAAGTCCAATGGGGCATGGGAGATCTTTAAATCCTATAACTCTTACAATTCTAAGTTATATATTTTGAATAAACCTTTAAAATGCATAGTGATCCTGGTCAGGACCAAAAATGGGGGATTAATCAACAAGCATTTTTAAAAGTCTAGTATGAGTCAGGCTCTGGGAATGCAGAGATAAAAATGAGAAATCTTAAACTTAACGAGCTTTCATTCTATCAAGGAAGTCAACCATATTCTCTTCTCAGTAAGATCAAGCAATTTAAATTTGCTCATAATTGTGTGAATGTATGTGTATGCCTATAAAGTACTGAACTTTTAAGAGAATGACCTTTGACAGTTCACTTGTCTGAGATATAAATTTGCCTCTGAGAAAAGCACTTGCTTAGTTGTCAGGGTTGATAGTTTAATTGTCTGTGGCAAAAATCTACTCAGAATTCTAAGAGAAGCAGAGACTAAAGTTTTCTGACTTGCTTATTTGAAGGTGACAAACTAGAATACTGTAGTGACTAGGTAGCAGGTTTGAAGAATTTGGGGGGAAGTCACTAGGGGGAATATAAAGAGCTGAATTGCTCTACAATAATGGGATGATTGTAATTGATTTGATTAAATATGCCAAATTAGAAATGTAGTTACTAACCATAAGGTAAGGGAGGTTATTTTTCAGAGAGGTGTTTGAACTCCAAGAAGAAAGTAAAGGAGTGAAAGGACAGATTTCAGAACTATGTTAAAGAGAATCAGTATAAATCTTTTTTTCTATACTGTCACTTGTTGCTAGGCAGATTGGTTGGGCAATGAGAACATTGAGTAGTCTCAATTGCTGTCTGATACAGATAGGAAGGAGCTGAAAGAATATACTCTGCACTCATGATTTTCTGCTTAGAAGAAGAGATATCCTGTCAGGTAATCACAGACTTAGGGCTAGGGTATTTCCATAAAGGGGGATGTACTTAAATCACCAGTAGTGGATTCTCAAGATATAATGGGGGGTATTATTTATTTTTCTTTTTTTTTTTACAGGGATTTTCTTTTTTTTGTTTGTTTGTTTTTTTAAATTAATTTATTAGTTTAGTTTCAGTTAACAAGATTCAATATCATAGTTCCTTGATTTTCAAATTTCCTTTACTTCCCTCCCCCCTCCCCTCATGACAGCATATAGTACAGTATAGGGTCTGCAAATGTATTCATATTAAACATTATTCCAATTACAAAGGCATATTGTACTAGGTGGGATGAAAGATGGTAAGGAAGAAGTAAAACCAAACAATGAGAAGAACAAGATCATTTAGTTTGCTTCCATCAGGATTCAGGCTCAGTTCTTTCTAGTTATATCTCTGGATGGCACATTTCTCACTTTCCTGAGTCATTCGGGATTAACTTATATCACTGCATTGCTGAAAAGAGTCCAGTCTGTCATAGTTGGTCGTCACAGATATGGTATGTCTGTGATTGTATACAAATTTCTTCTGATTCTACTCTTCTCGCTCAGCATCAGTTTGTATAAGTCTCTCCAGGTAATTATGAAATCCGTCACCTCCTCGTTTCTTATAGCACAATAAAATTCCATTATATTCATATACCACAACTTGTTTAGCCATTCCCCAATTGATGGGCACCCCTTTAGTTTCCAATTCTTTGCAACCACAAAAAGAGCTGCTAAAAATATTTTTGTACATATGGTTCTTCCTCCCACTACTATGATCTCTTTGGTATATAACCCTAGAAGTGGTATGGCTGGGTCAAAGGGTATGAAATTATTTATAATCCTTTCGGCATAATTCCAGATTGCTCTCCAGAATGGTTGGATAAGTTCACAACTCCACCAGCAATGTATTAGCATTCCAATTTGCCCACATCCTCTCCAGCATTTGTCACTTTCTTGTTTTGTCATTTTAGCCAATCTGACTGGAGAGATGTGGTCAGAGTTGTTTTGATTTGCATTTCTCTAATTAATAGTGATTTAGAGCATTTCTTCATATGCTTATAGATATCTTTAATTTCTTTCTCTGAAAACTTCCTATTCATATCCTTTGACCATTTCTCAATTGGGGAATGACTTGTCTTCATATAGATTTGGCTCAATTCTCTATAAATTTTAGAAATGAGTCCTTTATCAGAGACACAAGTTGTAAAAATCCTTTCCCAATTTCCCACCTCCCTCTTGATCTTGGTTACATTGGCTTTGTTTGTGCAGAAGCTTTTCAATTTAATGTAATCAAAATTATCCATTTTGCATTTTATAATGCTCTTTAATTCTTGTTTGGTCCTAAAATCTTCCCCTCTCCACAAATCTGTCAGGTAAACTATTCCTTGCTTTCCCAAATTGCTTACAGTATCATCTTTTACACCTAGATCATGCACCCATTTAGACTTGATTTTGGTATATGGTGTTAGATAGTGATCTATGCCCAGTTTCTGCCATACTGTATTCCAGTTTTCCCAGCAGTTTTTGTCAAATAGTGCATTCTTGTCCCAAAAACTGGGGTCTTTGGATTTATCGAACAATAGATTGCTATATTCATTAACTGCTGGGTCTCCTGCACCTAATCTATTCCATTGATCCACTACTCTACACCTCTGCCAGTACCAAGCAGTATTGATGACTGCTGCTGTATAATACAGATTAAGATCTGGCATAGCTAGTCCACCTTCCCTAGCATTTCTTTTCATTAATTCCCTTGATATTCTAGACCGTTTGTTTTTCCAAATAAATTTTGTTATTATTTTGTCTAACTCTACAAAATAGTTTTTTTGGTAAATTGATTGGAATGGCACTAAATATATAATTTAGTTTGGGTAAAATTGTCATTTTTATTATATTAGCTCGACCCAGCCACGAGCAATTGATATTTTTCCAACTATTTAGATCTGATTTTATTCGTGTGAGAAGTGTTTTGTAGTTGTGATCATATAGATTCTGGGTTTGTTTTGGCAAGTAGATTCCCTAATATTTTATAATGTCTACAGTGACTTTAAATGGGATCTCTTGCTGTTGAGTTTTATTAGAGATGTACAGGAATGCTGAAGATTTATGTGGGTTTATTTTATATCCTGCAACTTTGCCAAATTTATTTATTGTCTCAAGTAGTTTTTTACTTGATTCTCTAGGATTCTCTAAGTATATCATCATATCATCTGTGAAGAGTGATAGCTTGGTCACTTCTTTGCCTAATTTGATTCCTTTGATTTCTTTTTCTTCTCTAATTGCTACTGCTAGTGTTTCTAGTAGCAGATTGAATAAGAGGGGTGATAGTGGACACCCTTGTTTCACTCCTGATCTTATTGGAAAGGCTTCTAGTTTATCCCCATTGCATATAATACTTGCTGATGGTTTTAAATAGATGCTATCAACTATTTTGAGGAAGGCTCCATTTGTTCCTATACTTTCTAGTGTTTTTAATAGGAATGGGTGTTGTACTTTGTCAAAAGCCTTTTCGGCATCTATTGAGATGATCATGTGGTTTCTGCTAGTTTTATTGTTGATATGCTCAATTATACTGATGGTTTTC